>CAUZXS010003892.1:0-165000 GCA_963585895.1 Sepioteuthis lessoniana | reverse complement strand
TGAAAGTTAGAGGTGTTTCATGAGATCACCTATTCAAATAAATATTTCGAAAATATTGAAAACTAGATATTAGGATATCTTTTTCATGTCAACCTTCCCTGTGACACACACACACTCATACTCACACGCACGCACGTACGCCCTCACGCAAGTAAATAAATAAATAAATACATAAAAACACTCAGGTATGTATGTACAATATAAGTCAAAATGTATATTTTTATGCCTATCTGACTTACGATTAAATCACTCCGAAAGAACTTGGTCCCCTCGGATCACCAAGTTAAGCAGAGATAAACCTGTTCAGTACTAAAAAAGGTGACCACTTGGGAACAATAAGTATTGTAAGCAACACTAAAAGTTTGTGCAGTAGGCAAAGCAAAATCTTTGCAAATAGCAACAACTGATCAATGTTTTAGAATCTTTGATCGTTTTAACATATGTAATAATGTACGTGCTGCTGACATTTCTCCCATATAGTTTCGGTTTAATAAAACTTTTCACCAATTGATTTACAATTTACTCTTTTAGACAGTGTATCAATTTGTCTGTCTATCTTATAGTCTTTACAGTCTAATATATATTACACTACAGATTAAATAAGCGGGAATTTGACCCGAGATGCTCGTCTGATAAAGACGTTATTTCTTATAGACTAGATTATTTGACTGGATATCCAAACACTGATACAATTTTTCCCTCCCACTTTGCCAGTGATAAAAACAACAAACTGTGAATGGTATAAATAACTGATTTTACCTGAAGCTGTAACCGATTTCAAAGTATATTTAGAGCATCTTATTCGAAAGAAAATAGCATAGGGATTTTAAATGCTTATATCAGTGTCAATAAATGTTATACGCTGAATATGAATCTGAAGTGATAATACAAATCTATGATAAATTTGCATAAACTTATAAATATAATGAAAAATGTTTTGCAAAATGTTTATTTTAGTTGGACTATCCAGTTTATAATTCATAAAAAGGCTTACCGCACACTACCAGATATTGTGGCTAACTTAATTCTATCTGAAAAAAAGAAAAATTTAGAGGCGTATTTTGAAAAGAAATATGCCTATACCATCAGGTGGTATAGATTTTAATTAGGTTTTCCTCAGAAGTGAAAATGTGGAAACGAACTCTAGAAAATAAACATTCGAAAACGAAGCCATTACAAAGTCAAAAGGCCATTGCTAAGAACATTAAAGTATTTAACGCATACATACATACATACATACATACATACATACACAGACTTTCACTCACAATTTACGACTTAATTACTTGATTGTGATTAAGTATGTGCAAAAATCCACTCGGTTCTTTTACGAAAACTGGAGACTGAACACCTAGTTGAAATCATTTTTTCCACATCATACACATAAAGACTGGTGGGCCTCCTCAAATAGTCTAATGATTAGTGAGTTGGTCTATTAGACATACAGCTAGTGAGTCCAATTTTTACTTGGTGCACAGTATTTCTTGTAATAAACTCAAACATTAGTAATGATATATATATATATATATATATATATATATATATATATATATATATATATATATATATATATATATATATATAGCCTTTTTAATAAGCTACAACTAAAATAACGATCATTTTTCAAATAAATGTGCTTTTTAATTTTTTATTGCAACGGAAAATGTATAAAATGGTTCTCTATTTCCATATCAGTAAAATTCCCGCGAATCATTCGAGTGAATTATATTTTGATACTTTATGTAAAGATGTAAATAAAACTAAATTGCAAGTTAAAAACCTATTCCGTTTCAAAATGCCTAGCTAACTTATGGGGCATTATATATATATATATAAATATATATATATATATATATATATATATATATATATATATATATATATATATATATATATATATAAAGTAAGTAAGTAAAGTTAGCGACCATAGTCGAGGGTGACCCGAAGGCTCCCTTTTCGATAGCTACTACACCAAGGTGTAGGGGAGGGCGCTACTCCATTCCCTGGATTGCTCCACTTTACCCTTGAACCGTACCTTATAATGCTGAGTGTCAAGCAAGGTGGTATCAAGTTCCATTTTTAAAGTCTTTGGTATGACTCGACCTGGGATTGAACCCAGGTCTCCCGGGCCATTGGCGAACACTCTAACCGCTGGGCCAATATATATATTCGAGCTTCATTTAATATATAAGGTGAATTTTGTCTAAAGAGTTGGTAATAAGAAGCACTCTTTACAATTGAATCTTTTTCAAGGAAATCAATAGTGGTGGGTCCTTACATTTACCAGAAGACTGTCAGCTTGACATCTTTTACTGACCGCTGTATTCGAAACTTTTTCTTTACCGGAGAGTCAATGCGTTTCCACGCTATGAACAGTTTTTTCGGCTCAGGAAAACACATGTTCAACATTTTTTAAACAGTTTTTTTTAATAAACCCTAACCATAAATTTTACATTCTGTAAATTTCACATGGATTCCACTTCTCAGCTACCAAAAACTTCATGAGTGACCTCAATTCAAGCCTTGAGAACTCCGTTTGATTTGCTGCCATTTTGATTAGCCAGAAAACAACTATTTTTTGTGAGATTTACATAATTTTTACTATAAACCAATTTGGAAAAAAACGCTGGGTTTACATTTTTGGAAACAAAAACTGAAATAAATATTTTTAGAAAGTATCCTTATATACTGAATGACCCTCCCCATATATATATATATATATATATATATATATATATATATATATATATATATAAACACAAAACTACTAAGATAGATAGATAGATAGATAGATAGATAGATGCTATTTTATTTATTATTATCTAAGAAGAAAGATATCTTCATTACTTCATTCTATTCAGTGTTATCTTGACAACAAGAATAAAAGTACGAATCTTATTTAATCAAAATAAATACCAACAAGGATACATACATACATATATACATACATACATGCATACATAAGCTTTCTGATACTGGTCGTACGTATATACATAACCCTTTTGATACTAATATGGTAAGTAAGTAAAGTTGGCAGACGTAGTCGAGGGCTACCTGACAGCTCCCTTTTCAATAGCTACTACACCGAGGCGTAGGGGTAAGTGCTACGTCTTTCCCTGGATTGCTCCATTTTACCCTTGAAACGTACCTTATAACGCTGAGTGTTCAAGGAGGTATCAAGTACCATTTTTTGAGTCTTTGGTATGACTCGATCTGGGATTGAACCCCAGTCTCTCGGCCTATTGGCGAACACTCTACCACTAGGCCACCTACAAATAGAAAGAAAGAAAGAAAGACAGACAGACATACATACATAAGTAGTGTAATGATAATTAGGAAATGGCTATGATAATGAAGATAATATAAAATGTATATAGATTTGTAAATTCCTGCAGCTGATCATTTAGGAAGGAATATTAATATAGACTTATCTAAATGTTCACCTGTACACAAACAAATATATTTAAAAATAAATGATTTCAAATAGGTGAATGAAATTGTTACGTTAGCTATTTTAAGTTACCGTATATATTTCCTAAAAATATGCTTTATATATATAATTTGGAATATGCAACAAAAATAACCATGTAAATGATTAAATAAATGTATGAATACTTAAATACACCATGTTTATATATATATATATATATATATATATATATATATATATATATATATATATATGAAACATATATATATACACATCGATAGAAAAATGTATGTATAGTTTAATGCACACCCGTACATATATGTATATATATATATATATTTTATAGTTTAATGCACACCCGTATATATATATATATATATATATATATATATATAATTTATTTATTTCATGATTCCAAACACCTATTTATGTGCGCATACACACGCACACACACACACACACACACACATATATATATATATATATATATATATACATATATATATATATATATATATATATATATATATATATATATATACATATATATATATATATATATATATATATATACGTATGAAACATATATATATACACATCAATAGATAAATGTTTGTATAGTTTAATGCATACCTATATATATATATATATATATATATATATATATATATATATATATATATATATATATATGTATGTATTTATGTATGTATGTATGAATTTATATGTATTGTTATTTTATAGTTTAATGCACACCCGTATATACATATATATATATATATATATATATATATATATATATATATATATAATCTATTTTTGAAAATGTTCTTTCATGAGTCCAAACACCTATTTATGTATATATACACACACACACACACATACCCACACACACACACACACACACACACACACACACACACACACACACACACACACACAAATACATATATATATATATATATATATATATATATATATATATATATAACGAGCTGTGCTAAGAAAGAATTATTGTTATTTGAATAGACTTGATCAATATATCCACTTCTAAATTTAGCCAATGTTCCCCATGTCATGGAGTGTATTTCACACATGCCTTGAAATTTCCCTTAGAAAAAAGAAAAACATTTTGTGAAATCTAATTCCCTAAGTTCACAAAACTTTTGCGTTGCAATTCACATACCATTGCATTAAGTTATATATCAAATAGTTATAGAAGCTCAAATATATGGGTATGTTTATCAAACACACACACACACGCATATACATACACCCACACACACAAACACACACACACACAAACACACACACACACACACATATATATATATATATATATATATATATATATATATATATTTACAGGTAGATTCAAATAAATGTTAACACTTCGACGGGATTATCTTTGCGATATTATGATTTTAAATATCTTTTTATCTACCATTCATATCAACATATTTAAGGAATTTTACCATGTGTTCTGTATGATATCAGTTCTACTTTTTCTAATAAAAGTACTTCCATAAAAATGCTAAGACTTTTTAAACATTCGAGAAAAATCATAAGAATCTGCAGACAGAAACTGTTTGAAATCATAATATTCTAGAGGTGTATATTCGATATAAGGGTCAACATTTTTTTAATCACCCTATATATATATATATATATATATATATATATATACAGCAGCATTTTCTCTTTTAAATATGTTTGTTCTTCCTCCAACTCTTTATATAAATATATATGATTCGTCACTGTGTCTGTCATTTTATTATTCACTCCCTCGAGGATGACTCCATTTGGCGCCGAAAGTATTTGGTGGGGAAAAGTCAAACGACTCATACGAAGACTTGAACGGACCAAAGATTGAATAAGCAGATACAAAATATCTGTTCATTCAATCAATCATATATATATATAGATATGTATATATATGAAGCATACCTATATGCATGTGAACTGGTTTATAGCAAAATTTATGTTAATCTCATGAAATATCTATTTTGAGGTTATTCAAATGGGTGGTAAGTCAGGGTGCTCAAGGTCTGTCAGCAAATTTCTAGTGGCTGAGAAGTGCAAACCATGTGAAATTTATAGAAAAATGTTCACTATGTACGGAGAAGGATGTTTTAGTCAAAAATATATTCCCAAATGCACTAATTATGGGTTTGCCACGACGAGTCTGAGTCAAAAAACAGCACAACTCTCCAGCAAAAAAAAAGTTCCGGGTCCAGCGGTCATACATGAAGGTCATGCTGACAGCCTTCTATAACATGAAAGGGCCTATCACTATTGATTTCCGTGAAAAAAAGTTCAACCGTAAACAGTGCTTCCTATTTCTAACTGCTTCGGTAATATTCAGCTTATTTTTTCAATGACCCACATACACACATATATATGTGTGTGTGTGTGTGTGTGTGTGTGTGTGTGTGTGTGTGTGTGTGTGTGTGTGTACAATAATTTTAAAGTAAAGGTATATTCATTCTCTCACTTATAAAACATGCATACGTGCATCCATTCCTCTACAGTTGTCTATACGTCTCAGTATGTTGGTTAGCATCGCGATCTCTCTTTCTTCCCGCTAAAATTGATTCTTACACCATGGTCTCATTACAAGGCTTTATGCCATATCAATTCAAGTCTCTTTATATATATATATATATGTGTGTGTGTGTGTGTGTGTGTGTGTGTGTGTGTGTGTGTGTGTGTAAATGCTTAGACCCCATCAAAATTAATCATAGATATAGTACCTGCGTGGCATTTACAGGATAATTATTTGCTTTAGTGCTCACCCACCTACACATTTTTCTGTTAACCATTGTGACAAGCAAGAGACATAACATTTTTGGCATCTTTCGACGGGACCAAACGCCAAGAATGAATCCATATATTCTTTTTTTTTCTTTTTTTTTTTAGAATGCAGCCGAAATTCAAAAATCGATTTGCCTATACCCCTTTGCACTACTGTCAAACACCTACATACATACATTTATTCATATGTGTCTGAACGTATATGTGTATTTATGTGTATTGGAGGATTAATATTTATTCTTTTTTTACTCCTAACAAATGATAGTTGATTATGTACTACACAACTGATTACTGAGATTGTTGTTGGTGGAGGTCATATTATAATTGTGGTTTTACTGATTGCCAGTTTTTCACACCAACTCAAACTGGTTTTTATTCTCTGAGGTTTGAATGACAGGAAGCCTCCTCAAGTCATCAGGACTCATCTAAGTATTCTAGCTAATTTTAACAGTGTTGGGGTCTGGATGGTCATGTTTCTTCATGTGATCTACAATTCCAGCAGTCTTTGGGGGCCGTTTCAAGGGCACTATTATTATTATTATTATTATTAACAACAGAATTCACTAAACTTTGCTTACTCTCGTACACAGATTGCTTTCGGTAATTGCTGTTCCTATAGTGGTCATTCATCTAAGTACTGATCAGAATCATAGATACTTAACTTCGGCAATCTAGTAATAACTGTTGCTTTAATCATAACTTGACTGTATGTAATCATATTCCTGTTTCTGGAATTAAATAATCTTTTTGAAGGGAAAAAGAAGAAAGCGATGGACAGCGGAATCGTAATAAACGAGTTCGTACTCCGGTCGTGCTATTCCGTTCACTTTCGGGCAAATATCCTCGGGAAAGGTATGAACCCCCTTATCCCCCCAGCTATGGGTTAAATAGTACCACTACTGTATAAACCGGCTCATTGGTCCAGTGGGTAGAGTGTTCGCCAATGGTCCAGGTAAACCTGGATTCAATCCCAGGTCGCGTTATACCAAAGACTTTAAAAATGGTACTTGATACCTCCTTGCTTAACACTCAGCAAAATAAGGTATGTATCTAAGGTAAAGTGGAGCAATCCAGGGAAAGGAGTAGCACCCTCCCCTACACCTCGGTGTAGTAGCTATTGAAAAGGGAGCCTTCGGGTCGCTCTCGACTTCGCTCGCCAACTTTACTTACTTTTACTTTGATTTAATTACGACCAAAATGAAGTGTTTTGTCTTGTTTTGTTTTGTTTTGTCTTGTTTTTACATAATAAAATTAATACTTTGTTTCAACTGCATTCATCATTGTCGGAACATTCAAACAAGACCACCAATGAAATTTTATTTTATTTTATCTTTTTTGTGGGGGGATTTTTTGTTACATTTTATTTCAAATTTTGAAATCCAGTTGTTTATATTTTTGAATTATTATTATTTATTGCTGGCATAAAAAAGTGAGGCGGTTGTATTATTTTATAAGCCACAAATATTTGATATGTTTTAACAGTGGACTTCATAGGCACATTTTTAAAAATCGTATGCCTGTACAAAAACACAAAGCAAATCCTCTCTGTTTAAAAATAACGGGTTTACCCGCATTATATTTAGAAAAAATTAATTAATAGATCATTTTTTCATAGAAATAATAAATCAACAAGACGGAGATTGTCAACGAACACAAAAAACGTTTTTTATGACGTTTAGTTTTCTTTTATTCTGATAATTATTGACAAATACACACACACAGACACACACACACGAATCCATGCTAATCGATAGATATATTCTTAGCATATTAGTATTTCAGAAAACTATTTACAAGCTTGCTCTTTACAAAGTGTCACACAATTATTTCTGTAGCAAGAAAAAGCTTTAATTAATCACTTGTTGTATATGCATATACACACACGTATATTCATACGTACGCACGCACTCACGCATTATATATATATATATATATATATATATATATATATATATATATATATATATATATAAGAATTTTAAAATGTAATCCTCCAACTTTTTAAATTATTAGTATTGCCCAAGATGTTTTAATTACTAGGTTTTTACTGAAGAGGTCTTACCATATAACTTTACTTCTTTTAAAAAAATTATATATATATATATATATATATATATTATATATATATATATATATATATATATATATATATATATATATATATATATATATATATAGTTCGTATATTCCAACTTTTTTAGATCAGTTTCTCTGAGAAGTTTTATTTGTTCTAACGTATAAGGTCGCTCGATATTTTCCAAGGTGACCTCATTTTTCATTTGAAGATGATTTTTTTCAAGACTTTTAAAAGTTCTCCTCACTGATATAAAATAAATACATGCCTTTTAATTTGAATATCAATCAAAGTAAAAAATATTTTTACCACAAATCTTCAAGACGTAGAAACTTGATTTTGATGAAACTGGAACTACGCTTTGATCAGCTGCGAAATTCCAGATAATAGGGTTTAGTAAATAAATATTATCAAATAATTTCTTTATTGCATTTTTACCTTTTCGTTTTCGATTTTTTTATTTGCCGAGTTGAAAGTGAATCTGACAAAATAAAATTAACAAATAAAGATTAATACTGATCTTCTGCAGACTCTTTAAACCCTGGCAACGCCAAGAAAGCTTGCTGATCGATAATAAAGGTAAGCCATAGCTGCATTACCATCTTCTTTCTTAGTTACGATGGGTGCGCGAGAGGGAAAATCGTTCGTATGACTAATAGTGTGTACAAGACTTGTTAGTAAGTAGTAAACAGAAAAGGAAGACTAAGAAAGCTAAAACAGTCATTACTGCGAGCAGTGGACGTGGGAAGAAGATTAGAATAATGGAAGGGGCGCTGAAGATGTCAGGGAGGGGGTGACCTGCAGTGTTGGGTAGGGATATTGGCGGCGGTTGTGGACGTGATGGTGCAATTGGTATGTGAATGTCAGGGTTGGGGCAGTAAATGGTAAGAAGGAACGCTAGTACATGCAATAGTGGACAGAATGGTTGCAGTAGCAGTAGCTGCCTACAGACAAGACTACAGCCCTTCCATACCTTTACCGAAATCTCCTACTTAAATTTATCCTTACTCTCCTTTCCCTTCCTTGCTCTTCTCTTCTCTAGCATACTACTTTTCACATTCATTGCCCTGGACTGATAGCCACATATCACCAGCCCCAGGGTGCCATTGGCATACTTTTGCACGGGTCGACTCTTCTGACCAACGCAAGATTGCAAAGAAAGTTTCTTCTTCTTCTTCTTCTTCTTCTTCTACTACTACTACTACTACTACTACCACCACCACTTTTACTAAAACTTCGAACGAATACTAATACCTCAATGTAGTTACTTTTAGTATTACGACCGCCACCACTTCTGCACCGTGATCGCTACTACTCTTACTTTTAGAGAATTTTGCAGGAATCAGTGTAGATTTAGTGCCACCGCATCACCGTACCTGCCTTCCCCTAATTATGGGAAGGAGATTAGAGTAACATCACTCATATACAATAGAAGAAGAAGAAGAAGAAGAAGAAGAAGAAGAAGAAGAAGAAGAAGAAGAAGAAGAAGAGTAGTTAGGAATAGCGATAGAAATGTTCAAATAAAAACCAGAAAATGGTGAAGACGAAAGGTAGAAATACATATAAGAATTATATAAACAACTTGAATAAAAAAAAATTAAAAAATGGGAGGATAGAATATAACTATGAAGTATAAAATGAGAGAAAAAGAAAAAGGAGAAAAGAAAATTGTCAAAATTCGATAAAGAAAAAGAGAAAAATAACAGAAGAGAGAGTCAATTGAAAGAAAGAAAGAAAGAAAGAAAGAAAGAAAGAAAGAAAGAAAGAAAGAAGATGCAAAATAAGAAATGGGAAAATATTTTTCTTTCTTCTTTTTTATATGTTCTTTTCATTTCCAACTTTTTCTTTCTTTCTTTGTGTAGGTTAAAGGAGAAAAGAATACACAAAAAGAAAAGATGATAAGATGGGATGGAGAAAGAAAGAAAGAAAGAAAGAAAGAAAGAAAGAAAGAAAGAAAGAAAATTATGATTACGGTAGTAAGAAAAGTAGATGAGAAAGATAAATTGGAAATGTTTTATAATTACTGTAAAACAAAAACGTAGACAAACAACACAAAGAAAATATTCAAGAAAAATGAGACTCAATAAGAGTAAATATGCTGGAAGCAGGAATTTAAGCAAGAAAAGAAAATCTGAGAAAACTTTGGGAATCCACAACAACAAAAAACTAACAGAAGAAATGAATGAGAAGAAGAATAGAAAAGAAACAAATGAGAAAAGTAATAAATGAAAGATGCAAAAAGTCTACACATAAGACACCGAGCTGCTTAAATTACAATTGTTGTTAGTAAACTCTATTCGCAAATTCGCTTTGGTAAGAGGTTTGTTCCTTACTGGATACCTTTCTACTATGACTTTACAACAGACTAAATCTTTGTAAATTTTTCAACACTTTGAAGAGGGTTAATTTTAACGAACTAGTTTCACAAATCATTCCTAATGCAATGAGTTTTAGCTTTATTAAGGCTCCATAAACGTATCCATGTGCCCCGCTAAGCTTTGTAATTACTGAGATATAAAAGAATCAACTATCATAGTTGTAGATAAAAGAAATCTGGTAGACAATTTTATAAATATAAAGTACTCTTTTTTTTTTTTTTTTTTTTTTGGTGGGGGTCTTATTCCTAGATTAAACCAAATAAAAACAATAGACCTCCATGAACTTGAGATATTTGAATCTTCTCATAGTGTAATGGTATGCAAGCTAGTTGCTCGCACCAAATACAACAGAATTGTGATATCGGTCCTCACTAAGTGGTCCATAGTTTGGACCATGTGCTAAATCAAAATTTTGCGGTTGATATGCCATTAAGCAAAGAAACAGAAACAGAAAATATGCTTCTTTTTTAAAGGCGTATCGCGTGTTAAAATGGTTAGAGAGATCGGCTTGCAGACCATTATTCATGAGTTTACAAAGTATCTCCAGTTTCTGGCCTTGGACCATACTTAACTAAGCTTAGCAAATAACTACTTTTGAGTTGTGAGTTCGATCCTCGTTAGGTGCCATATACTGGCAGCCTTGAAACAAATCTAAGTTCTGATGAGTTTTATTAAGAGCACATCATGTAGAGTAAGAGTTAACGAGTACAACAAGAAAACTGTTGTTTATGAGCTTGATTCTCACTGCATGCCCATATTTCTGGCCTTATGCCAAACTAAGATAAGCTAAGTAAATGGCTTCTTGAACTTGAGACATAAAAGCCAATGGAATAAAAAATCTAAAACTGATTAAAAAAAACGTTTTAGTCAATTGTTACAACAGAAAAAGCACTACAAGTCAATCATAACATCGAAATAAAAGTCAGGAATACATTTTTAATTGCTTTCGTTTTATGTCTTTGTTACATAGAAATAAGAGGTAAAACGGAAAAAATGGGAAAGAAACGAAGATGAGATTTAACGAGACATCAGATGGATAAAGTAGAGGCTTCCTTTCTGGTCAGCATAAGAGAAAAATGAAGGAAGAGAAAATGGATGAAAGAAATAAACAAAAAGAAAGAAATGACCAATACAATTGTCTGTCGAGGAGAAATGACCAAACCTTGGAATTCCCACCTAATTTTTTTCTTTTTTCTTTTTTTTTTTTTCATTTTTTTTTTTTTTTTTTTTTTTGCTAGCCAGCAAAAGGAAAATTGCCTGGACGTTGGTAGGGAAGGGCTTCATTGGAAAATGGTGGATGCTGGAATGGTCAAGGAAAAACTGGAGACCGAGCATAGATTAATGGCGGCCATCAATAAAGAAAAAATGTTATTTAGAAGACAAGGACTGTGATGAGGCTGAAAAAGAAACGAGGGTGGTGGGGCACAAAAAGAAAAGAACAGAAATAGGGTGCGTCAGTTACATTTTTTGTTGTTTTTTTTTCTTCTTGGCTTTTTAGGTAATTTTTTCTGTTTCTCTCGTCTAAAAATCAGAACAGCTTATTAGATGAATAAAGAATAAAAAAAAAGCGAAGGCGGTTGAAGAGAAATATTAATGGAAGGTTTATCATTCTAATTTGGAAAAAGGTCCTCGGGGTCAGGTGATGGATGCAAGATTGGGAAGGGTGGGGACGACCAGGAATGGTCATTTCTGTTCTGAGAAATAGTAAAAGGAAATGGAAGGGAAAGAAAAATTGGATCACAAAAAGGATTTGATGTAGTTCTCTTTTTAATGTCTTCAAAATAGCTTGTATTAACTGAGCGAAAATATCTATATACAACACAGTTAGTACAGGAAATCTCGATCGATCTATCAAAGTTTGTTCATATCTGTTTCTTTGTCTGTCTGTCTGTCTGTCTGTCAGTCTATCAATCTAACTTTTCTCATGTATCTCTGTTTATATCTACCGATCTCTGCTCATATCTATCAATCTATCTATTGTACGGCCGAGATAGTTATGCATTTTGTTCCTGTGAATGTTCTTCACTTCTGATCCCAGGCAAAAACCAGAATACATTTATATTTTGAATGCTGATTTTCCAGTCAGAAAGATCTTCTGCAAATGAAAGTTTGGCACAGCACGCGCTTATTTTGTTGTACTTACAAAATTAGCCTTACATACTGGATATATTCATATGTTTATCTGTCTGCTTGAAGCAGGCCTTAAATATATACCTTCATATATATGCATGCAGATGAGTATGTCTGCCTAAGTAGGTAAATGGGTGGATAAGTACTTATGTTGGTAGCTCCTTTTTTATGCATAATTACCAAAAGAAGCAAGGAACAAGAAATTATATATATATATATATCCAACCGCTTCACATGTGCAGGATGCAACACAAGGTCAATTTTTAAGTGGGATTTAACAGGTTTGACTTAAGAGTTCTCCTTCAACTAGATTGGTGGCCATACCGCGGTTAAAAAAACCCAGTCTGCCCGACTATTTACTCATAGGTGGAGGAATAACAATTGAATTCATACCTTCCCCAAGGGTATTAGCGATATGTGAAAATATACAAAAGACTTTGTCCAGGATTTAACCTCTGGTTGAAGTGTCCTTTTCCTACGACGATAACCATTAAACTTCGAGAACATATATATATATATATATATATATATATCGACGGAATTCATTAAACCTCAAGGACACACATACACACGCATATGTGTGTGTGTGTGTGTGTAAAGTGTTTATTTTTGTTTGTTCAGGATCTACATACACTTTTGTCATCAAAACAACCGCTTCTCTTAGCTGCGAATAAGTATTTCTGTAGTCTGTTTTATAAATTGACTATGGTAGCGATTTTTGTGATGGTGTTTTGTAATTTTTATACTTTATTTTTAAAAAATAGTATACATATTAAAACATAATATTGGAAAATTAATAAAAGTTATTTGTCCAAAAGAGGATGCAATTGCGCATCTAAAGTTCGAACTCGCTTTCTACTATGTCACATTCCGGTATGTTATTCACTACATCACATGGATTTCTCACTCCAGTATATATATATATATATATATATATATATATATATATATATATATACTTTAAGCGGCACAAGACATGTGTGACTCTAAACAAAGCTTAGTAAAGAACAATTCATATCTTCTCAGAAGTGTGTGCTTAGCTAGGTGAATATACAGTAATATAGCTCTTTATATAATTTTGGCCAACGTCACATTTGCCTTCATACCACTTTCTTTGACTAATTTTCAATTTATCGACTATCATTACGTCTGACATTACATCATTCAACGACGTCACCTATGTCATAATAAAAGGATGTGAAATGAATGTTTCCTTTAAGATATATTTAGAATAAATAAAATACGTAAAAACCAAAGATAAAAGAAGCTAAAAAGAATTTAAAATACAATGAAAACACATAAACAAATACAGTACAATAAAATATTTACATCGAAAAATTGTAAACAAATGTAAAAAGTAATTAACATAATTTTATTGTGATAATCAATCTTTAAAAAAATTACCAAAATATTTTTTCAGTTTTTTTTTAATGTTGGGTAATAGTTATATTCTTTTACGAATATACGTCGTTTGTTTTCAATTTAAAGCATTAAGTTCGGTTTACGTCAAAAACCGAATTATGTCACTGCTTTTAGAACCAATTAAGACTTAGGGCGGGCTATGACTGTATAATTACTATACTTAATTACTAAAGTGGACCAATGAACTTATTACACATTCAAATGGTTTATATGACTTGAATATGGAGTTGCCCGCGGTGTAAACCATTATCGTCGTAGGAAATGGACACGGCAACACGAGTTCAAATTCTGCACGAGTTTGATTGCATTTCACAAAGCATTAATACTCTAGAGAAAGGTATGAATCCTCTTATTCTCCCTCCAGATATGGGTAAATAGCAGGACAGACTGGTTTCTTCAACCTTGGTTAGGCAACCAATTTTGGAGAAGGAAAACTCTGAATCCAAACCTGTTAAACGCCACTTATAAAATTGACCGCGAAGATGGTTGGTAAATACATATATGACTAAAATACTAATCCTCGATCTAGATCAACTACATTTCAGGACACCTATTGTAGATCGCCAGTGTACTGGTTTTGATTCTTTATTCCTATATTTATTTGTCCTGTCTATCTATAATCTCACTAAGATTTAATGAAGAGATTTTAATCACGTGTTTCTTTCCCGTTTCTAGCAAACATTAAATCTAAAAAACGTAGTCGATGTATCATAATTTTCCCCATGATCACTTAGGTCGGACTATATATATATATATATATAGTGTACTGTTAAAATAACTACGTATATAAATTATGATTAGGTCAAATGCACCTATAATTCATTGAAAGATTAGAACAATAAATTAATTAGAAATTTTGGGTTGAATTAAAAATTATATCTTGCTGTATATGAGCATGAGTCGCCAACTGGAGAGGGATGGTTAGCAATAGAGTCCCATTGGCCAATTTTCTAATGTTGTGAATTCGATCGATTATGATCTACTAGACTAAGATTTGTAAATAATTATATTACAGATGAGAACAAAAATCGTTTAAAAATGTTAAATGAATCAGAAGTGCTCAAATTTTGTCAATCAGAGAAGTGTGAAAACTAAGAATCAAATTTCACCATCTTAAATTTATTTTTTTAACTTACTTTGTTTTTATGAAACTATTTGCAATAAGATAAAACAAATAACGTGAAATTGAGATTATATATATATATATATATATATATATATATATATATATATATATATATATATATATATATTGTGGGCGTATGTGTGTGTGTGTGGAGCGAACTATATGTCTCCAATATACACAAAAGATCACGCTTCTTCTTACTAGCCTTCCGGCTAAAATTACAATATAATATGTTCTTCTCACTCAGCCTTAACATCTTTGGGCGAGAAATGGTGCCAAGTTCTTTGTCTTCAGGCAAGACTTGTTCTAAGGATTCCAAACCTGCAGCAGTATCTCCCCCATTGCACCCACACAGTGATCGAGGAAAACAGGATAATTTTTACCTTATCCATGTGTATGTGCATGGAACCTCTCGTTAAAAAATAGACTGTCTCATGCTACAGCATAGGGAATGTAATTAAATGCACACAGAAATACCCAGTCTCTTATTTGAAGTCTGAAATTTACCTCTTTTAGTTGTACCAATTCTAGCTGCTAGTAGTCAGCAAGAACAATTATGGCAACTAGTACACAACAGGTACAATTTCACCTTACAACCGGCTTTGATTTATCAAAACCGACACATCTTGCAGGAATCTATTTGTTCAACTCTATGTGTCTGTGTGCGTGTGAAAGCAAGCTATACTCTGTTAAGTGAACCGATACAAAATCACGGATCCCCCAAAGACCTCAAACCACCTTCAGTTTTATGTGTATATGTACATTCGTCGTCCAAGTATATCACATTTAAATATACCAACATATGATCCAGTATGTTGGTATAATAGTCGCAAATGGTCATTGACTGACATATGGAGTAAGCTTGTGATCTTTTGCACCATCTATTTACACGTAAGCCCCAAAATAGCAATCATTTTCCAGAGAAATAAAAGCTTTGCGAGATGACTAAAGTCGACTAGGGCTGCAGAATATATTGACTGCATCTCTGCAGATGAGTAAGACTACCCTCATGAGTTTCCTGGATATGACCCTAAACAATCTGATGGTGAGGCTCCAGTAATGCTTCATTGCCATCGCTTCCAGGTTCACTCTGGCCCGGAGTGGAAGCACCTGATAGGTTCCTATCAATTGCTAAAATAGAATTGTTTGACATTCAAACTGTGTATTTATGCTAAACTAAATTGTTTGAAATAGAACTGTTTTTACATTTAACTATGTGTAAGTTAATGCCTGATGTTTGATTGAATTGTCAGTGATATATAGCAATACTTGGAGCTATTTAACATAGTTTACATGCTAAACTGAATTGTTTGAAATAGAACAGTTTGATCATTTAACTGTGTGTAAACAAATGAATGATGTTTAATTTAATTGTTAGTGATACATAGTAATACTTGGAAACTTTAAACTGGGTAAACAAATAATCAAAAAAATTATTCGTATTAAATTGAAATGAGTGAAACCATTTAACTGTGTGAAAAAAGTGAGTTCTGGCTCGTTTAAAAAGGTCATATACAAAATCTGTTTAAAAATCATATATTTAATATACATGTGTAAAAAGGATTTGACATTAAATTACCTACAATGGTTGATATGCCATAAAATAAAACAAGAAAAGAAATGAAATTTTTTTAAGATATGCTGCATTCCTTCGAAATCATTAAAGGTGAAGTGTCACTCGAAAGTATTAGCTATTCAAAATAGAACGACTACCGCCAGTAGAAAAGAAATTGTTAGTTAAATAAAGGCGCCCATTAAAAGATCCTTTAAAACAACTAAATCATGACTTGATATTTCTAAACATAAAGGAGAATACGAATCGGAACTTACTTATTCTGAAATTATATATATGTATATATATATATATATATATATATATATATATATATTATTGCAAGCCTCTTCATATATGAATTGAGGTCTCGGTAGCCGTTAAACGGATGTATGTAAACAATAGTAATTGTGATTCATAACCGTTTAAAATTTACTTCGGTGCTACTAGCTCCTCGTGACTGAAGGGTTAGAAGCTTGGATTGGCGTTTGAGTCAACCGGGTTTCGATCCCAGCTACGAGAAGCTAATATGTCTAGCCACACTGATGAGTTCTGATAGAACGAAACAGATTTGTCTGTGGATGACTATATATATATATATATATATATATATATAGGAAAGAAGAAGCGAGTTTGGAAAATCAGATTGTCATGTTTGACAAGAGACCTATCGTCTTCAGAATACTAATGAATTTATGGCCAAAAACCGATCTACATTGGAAGAAAGAGAAGTGTGATAATTTGTGTAGAGACGTATAAGTTGATGTTTATTTATTTATCATATTTCTGTTTTTGTTCATTCTTTTGCAATCTGATGATGCGAGAATTCTACTGAAATATGACAAACTGATTTTCCAATGCCATCTTTTTCATTCCGTCGGACTTCATTCCAGGTTTTTTTCACTGGAAATAACTTGATAGATTATGCTACCCAATCTCATGCAAATTAAACATTTATAGGAAATGATATTTTTAAAAGTCATCTAATAATTACGTTGATTTCCGGTAACTTGATATGTCTATGTAGAAAAATAAGAGAAAAATGTGTGTATTATGTATGTGCAAAATTTTCCTTTTTTTTTTTCGTTGTTCGAGGGTAATTTAAATAAAGAAAAGATATATATATATATATATATATATATATATATATATATTTATATATATATAAACTTGTCGTGCCATCAGCACGGATATCCCTGGCCTTCTCTCGCCCCCCCCCATTCCTATCGTTCATCGCTTTCAGTAGGTCCTCAGGGCTACACCCCGTATCCTCACAGAGCTGCTGTAAGTTGGTTCGAGCTGGTCGCCCTGCTTTTGCTCAGTCATGTGTAGGGGTCCATAGGAGTACATCTCTAATGAGTTGGTCCCTACTTCTCCAGCATTGTCCCATATATATATATATATATATATATATATATATATATATATATATATATATATATATATATTAATTAACAAATTTGATTTTTAAATAGGGTTTCAATGATGTAGAGTTTGATAATATCTGATAATATCGGTTTTGATTGCATATTTTCCGTGCGAAATAATAAATCTTGATATCTTTGTCTAGGAAGAGAATAACCTTTTTATAAAAAAAATGTTTGGGTTATACTTATTCATGTTCGATACTTATATATATATATATATATATATATATATATATATAACAACTCTAAACTACCCATCAGTGCGTCGCACCTCTGGCAACTCTTGCAGGAAAGCTAGGAGGAATCATCTTCAGACTATCTCCAGTCTTTGACGGAAAGAATGCTGAGAATCTTTGAAGCAGTGATAGCGGCCAAAGGGGGATCATTTTGGAAAATTTCGACGGAACTAAACAGTCTTCGCAGCACCCCACATTAAACAGGTCTAGGGTTACATTTTAGGGAGCTGAATAAATTGTGTACCTTTATCTCTTCAATAGTGTCGTGTTCGATCTAAGCACGAAAAAGAAAATCCATGACAAAGAAAACAAGCCTGCTTCTGGAGTTTCAAAACCTTTTCACTGCACTATAAGAGGAGGGTTAGAATATAATGTCTTTCTGGACAATTTTCACGGAGACTAGACATTATTTAACCCCCATGTCAACAAGACGTTGAAAGTCCCCTCGGCAGAATATGAGGATCAAAGTTTTGCATCTTCATCCGTAGAATTTCCTCTGTTTTTTTTTTAAATCCAAAAATATTAAATATATACAGTTTTATTTTGAAAATTTTGAAGTTCAATACTTATTCAAAAATAAATTCAAAATAATGAAACGTTGACGTTTTAATCTAGAAATGATTATAGTACCTTTTTTTCTTTTCTTTTTTTATTTTGTAATATATTTGATTAGATTTTGAAAGATACAGATACAACACTCTGATTCTAAGTCAAAATGCCGAGACGAGACACTTTAATTTGAGGAAGGATGCACATATAGTTATCCCAGCTGAATACACGGACAAAGAAACAAATAGAAAAAGTTACTCTGTTCATTATATAAAAAATTTGATCAAAAAAAGTTTTGAGATTGGATTTTTTTCATTTTTGAATTTAGAATTTAAATGAAAATTTGAGCACGGCTGAGTAACTTATAAAATGAAGTAATGATGTCTAGATTGTTATATTGCAGTGTATACTTCGTCTAGAAAAGCAAAGGCCAAAGTTGAACAAAAATTTTAAAAGCCAAGTCTTGATCAGGAGGTTTTGTCCAAACTCAGGATTGTGCGAACGCAGCCACCACGATACTTCACAGAGCTAGCTCTGTATGACTATTTCTTATTTTTTAAACTGAAAATTAATCTCAATTTGAGGACGTAATAGATATTAAAAGAAAAATTATAGTATAGTTTCACATTATATTAAAAAAAAAGTTTTAGAAGTGCTTCATCAAATAAAAAACTTGATAGAATAAGTGTTTCAAATACCAAAGTGAATATTTTGAAGAAATATTGTACAGTAAAGTTGTCGACCTTAGTTGAGGGTAATCCGAAGGCTCCCTTTTCCATAGCTACAACACCGAGATGTAATGGAGGGCGCTACTCCATTCCCTGGATTGCTCCTTTTTACCCTTGATCCTTACCTTATAATGCTGAGTGTTAAGCAAGGCGCGTCAGTTGCCATTTTTTGAGTCTTTGGTATGACTCGATCTGGGATTGAACTCCATCTCTCGGATCATTTGGCGAACACTACTCGTTAGGCCACATTTGTGGCTCATTTTGTTTAAGTGAATAAATGTTCACTCTTTATATTTTTAAACACATCCCGTTGATAAATGAAGCGTAAAATTTTACAAGTGATCTTTTAAAATGCAACTCACTCATTGCTAGTCGGTTTATTTTTTTATTTTTTAAATTTATTTTTGAATTAGTTATGTAAATCTGTGATATCACAGGTGGTTTTTATTAAACACACGGTAACGATTACGTTCATTGTGAGAGAATAAATTCTAGTGAAGAAACAAGAAACACATTGGTATTTTAGTCCCAAATGCATTTAAGCACGGTTACATAAGCAAGGTTTTTCTTATTGTTGACCGCTGACTTTACAATAACTTCATCACAAATGAATTAGTTTGGTTTGGATTGGTTTGATTTGATGGCATATCAACTATTGTTGGTTATTTGATGCCAAATCCACTTTATACATATAAAAAGTTCTATTTCAAATAATTCAGTTTAACATAAGTTCACAGTTTAAATCTCAAAAACAGTTCTATTTCAAACCATTTAGTTTAGCATAAGTACAGTTTTTTGTTTACAACACAGTTAAATATCAAAGCAGTTCTGTGTCAAACAATTCAGTTTAGTTCTCTATGACCCATAGATAGGACCCTATCATGTGCTACCACTTCGGGCCATAGTGGACTTGGGGGCGATGGCAATAAAGGGGTACTCCACATTCCCTAAGGCTCCAGTATTACTGGAGCCTCACCATCAGATTGTTTAGTGTCATATCCAGGGCATTCGTTAGGGAAGTATTACTCCTCTGCAGAGATGCAGCCGGTGTATTCTGCAGCACCCCGGCCGACTGGGCCATCATCACAAATGAAGGTGCGCTTAGCGTAACGGTTATCGTCATCGGAAATTAAATCCGTGACTCAAGTTCAAATCTTTGACGTGGCTATTTGCTTTTCACTTTGCGTTTTTCGTTTATCTTGTTTTATTTTTGTATGTAAGCGAAATATCCATGATAGAATTGGGTTACAGAATAAATGAAAATATATGTACTAAAAATTCCGATTTTTAAACAAAACAATATTTCATGTATTGTAACAAATGTACACAAAAATGAATGAAAATTTATCATGTATGTCAACCACACAAAAAACAATCTTCTCACAAAAGAAAAAGTCCCAGCCAATCTAGAGAATGATGTCTATGTGTATTTTGAAGTCAAAAATAAATTAATAATGTTTGAGAAATGGTGTGAAATTAAGCCAAAATAGGAAAGCGCAAATGTATCTTTACCTTTCGACAGCCAACGGAAAATCTTTTCTTTTTTGTTTTGAAACATTTCAGTAGTTTGATTCTATTTTGATTGGCTGGGCTGTAGAATATGGTGGTGATGAAATGTTTTATTATCTTGTGTTAATAGATAAATCTGGTTGCTATACGTTCTTTCTCTTGGAAAATGCATGAATCCGTGTTTAACCCTAGGTAGAGTTAAACAGCAGGAAAACCTGGGTTACGTAGCTTCAGGACGGCTACCAGTCTAAGATAAGGAATACTCTGAATTCAAACCAGCTCCGTTGTGCTTAAAAATCAACCTTGTGTCACATCCTGTCCGTGGAAGAGAGGTTGGGTGAATTCATATTTCATCACAATCTCTACCTCCTCCTTCATCTTTACTGATTTTCCGAAGTTATCAAAGTAAAATATATGGCGGTGTGAAAATTGAATAATTAACCACTTGAAATACGAGATGGCCTCTAAGAAATTTTTTTGCTCAGTAAAAAGACCGTAAAAGAGTATCTTCTTTGCATATAAAGAATCGAAGTTTTCAATATTTATGAGCAGATATCGCCATTCACTGCGATAGCTACCGTGGCACAATTTTTAGCGAGCTTTTCTTGTATGTAATTTCCTTAGTGAAATAGATTTGTTTCTCACCGAGGGGTCCACTAACAAGTTTTTGAGTTAAAAAGTCAGTTTAACAATTATAATTTTATACGGCACAAAAAAATGTAAATCTCCACAATATAAAAATGTACCTCCATAATCATTTTCAACTGTTAAACACTTCATTCTGTGCTACAATATCACAATTTTAAGAGCCAATGTATTAATATTGTTCAGGATAATTTTAGCACAAACAGATCTATTTGACCAATAGATGAGATCCTAATAAATACAATTATTCCAGGTCAGAGTTGACCTGGGAGTAATGGCACTGAAGGGAAGACTCCACCCCTAAAGCTTCAGAACTAGTCTCACCACTGGATGTAGTTTAGTGTTATACACAGGTCTTCCTTTAATGGGGGATCAAGCCAGCGTATTCCAGGCCCAGTCAACCGGGTAAGCGCGACTGTGTGGGTGTGTGCTGAGAAAGAGAGAAAGAGAGAGATTAAATAGCCGAATCTAACTTGTCATTACCAGTGAAAAAATTAGATATATGATGGAAATGTATTACAAATTATTTAACAATAGAAAGCACTGCCAGTGATTTTACGATAGAAATGCGTTGTAAATCAGGAAGAAAAGGATTTCCAGTGATAAGAAATCAAGGCAAATATTAATTAGAAGATAATATTCTATATGCATAATTTATTTACCAAAATCAAATATACAGCTAGAGGATTGTTCGGAAATCATCAAGCCATTAACGAAAAGTAATCAATGACGTAAACTACTTAGAAACTCAAGGATTATCGAAACGTTCTTTTCAATTTTCAAAACAGTCTACTTTAGGGATTGCCACCAGCAGTTTTTTCACGTTCTCCTTAATCTCGTTCTCAGCTTGAAATTTACCCCATTTCAAAATGTAGTATATGCCTGTACAATAATAAAAGTGGGCACTTTAGTTAGAGGCAGTAATTTACAAGTTAGTCTCACATTGTAGAGAATTCGATCCTCACTGAGTGTCCTACTTCTGTAGAATTGAACTATGTAAATACCTGTACAGGATATTCTCCCTTTTGTTCTCTTAAATACAATGCACAGACTTAACCAATAATATATACCAAAATTTAGCTTAAACATTTTGTCTTGCTGAAAACGTGGGAACTGTTCGCACAATCACTAATACGGTATATAGATTCACTTTTCTATAGAATCATTGCTGACAAATCATTCTCTGAGAACTCTATCGTCACTAGGTTCTCCATGAATGTGCTTTTATGCCAGTCGAGGTTAAAATTTAGCTTTTGATGAACAGCAAAATCAGTTAACTAGTCATTGAACGTGCCGAAGTGGACTACAACATAAAGTGATCCGATGAAAGTTTCACTGATTACCGTTTGTTTCTGACGAGAAAAGAATTATAATTATGAGAATTATCGACTTGCCAAAGTACTATGTGATTATGTAGATCTGTCATGCTATCATACATGCATTCACATTCGTTACGGTGCGCGCACGATGCGCTTTATCGAGGAATTAACAACTCATTAGAATTATAAGAAGCTAATCTCGTTATGGTTTGTGTATTCATGATCCTTTCACCATTTACAGAAATCCTGATATAACAATGAATCAATGAATGTAAGTTTGAACTCTCTGTAGTCCTATTTTGAGTTTAGTTCGACTTACTAAAGATGAAGAGTTTGAAACAAAAGTTCCGAAATTTTGCATGTCCTTTTAAAAGTACAAAGTTCAGAGTTTAAAATACTCTAACACTAAATCAACGGTAAACTAAATAAAGGTTTGCCAAATTTGATCTCAATTAGTATTTTATACGAGTTTCCATTTAACCTGAAAGTTTTTAATTTATTCTTTTCTGTGAAGGCATGTTCCAGACTTACCAATAACATACCTGTCTTTCTTAAGCATAGTTGTCAAGAATCTACTAAGGTAATATTCTCAATTATGAAATAAGAACATTAATGATGATAATAGTCGATATATATATATATATATATATAGAGAGAGAGAGACTTTGATTCATGTAAAGCGTCTAAACGCCTAATTTTTTAAAGGTTTACCTCTTTACTTGATTTTAAAAATTTAATCTCAGACACTTTACATAAATTATCACATTTCTCCTCTTTAAATGAAGATTTTCTTTCGGTAATAAAATCATTTGCTATATGAAACAATTCAGTCATATTTTCCTGTCTTTTTCTTTCTCATTCCATCTGATTTAACTTCAAATTCACTCGTATAATCATCGTTAATGCATTTGTTTTCGGATTACTAATATAGTAGTAATATGTATATAAATAGTATCATCATGCCTAATTCAATAATAATAGTAATAAGAGATTTGCTGTTTCTCGGTCTTCAATGAAGGTAAACAATTACTACTGGAGTAAAAAGTCGGAAAATCCAGAGAGATATTTTCCAGGGAGATGTCTTATCGCCATTACTATTTTTGATAGCGCTGAAGCCACTCACTAACATACTTAGAAAATAAACAGGCGGATACAAACTTACTAAATCGCAAGAAAGGATCAATCACTTAATGTATATGGATGACATCAAACTGTTTGCCAAAAAAAATCGGAATCCTTAATACAGACAGTGAGAATATAGTCGAGACATTGGGATGGAATTTGGTTTAAACGGAAAACGAGACATAACATAAGGAATAGAACTACCAAACCAAGAAAACATCAGAATGCTCAAAGAAAAGGAGACCTGCCAACGCTTGGGAGGATTGAAAGTGAATACCATTAAACAAGTGAAGATGAAGGGGAAAATTTAAAAAGAGAATCTCAGGAGAACAAGAAAACTACTCGAAATCAAACAATATAGCAGAAATCTCTTCAAAGGGATAAACACCGGGGCTGTTCCCTATGTTAGATACTGTGGACCATTCATGAAGTGGACGAGGGAAGAACATCCACATGTGAACCAAAGAACAAGAAAACTCATGACGATGCATAAGGCCTTACATCCCAGAGATTATGTAGACAGACAATATGTGTCAAGAAAAGAAAGAGAAAGCGAACTCACCAGTATTCAAGATAGCGTTAATACAGCAATACGACGACTTGAAGATTACATAAAAAGTGCGGAGGAAGACTGATTACAGCGACCAGAAACAATAAAGACAACACAAGCATCAATTGAACAAAAATCACTTGATAGAATAAAAGGGAAGGAAAACAACTGTGTGGATATTTCAAGAGACAAACAAGCGACATCTCACACGGTAAATTTGAACCTAGCTAAGCAAGGGAAACCTTCAGAGAGAAACAGCATCTCTTTTGATAGCAGCACAAAACAACGCCATAAGGACCAACTATGTCAAACCAAGAATAGAGAAGACGCAACAAAATAGCAGATATGGATTATGTGATGATAGAGACGAATAGATTAATTGCATGATAAGCAAATGCAGCAAATTAGCACAAAAGAGTATAAGACTAAACACGGCTGGTTCGGGAAGGTGATCCACAGAGAATTGTGCAAGAAATTTAAATTTCACCATACGAACAAATATTATATGCACAACTCTGAATCCACCCAGGAAAATGAGACGCACAAACTTCTCTGGAATTTTGAGATAAAAACGAATCAACTAATCTCAGCGAGAGGACCAGACCTAGTGATAGATAAAAAAAGAGAACCTGCCGAATAGTGGACTTTGCCGTCTCGGTAGATCACATGATAAAATTGGAAGAAAGGGAAAAGAGACATAAGTACCTATACCTTGCTAGAGAACTGAAAAAAAAACATGGAACATGTAAGTGGCGGTGATACCAATTTTAAATTGTGCACTCTATACAATCACCAAAAGAATGGTTCCAGAGACGGGAGGACTTGGAAATAAGAGGAAGAGTGGAGACCATCCAAACTACAGCATTGCTGGGATCGGCTATGATACTAAGAAAAGTCCTGGAGACCTGTGGAGACTTGTTATCACTCAAACTCTAGAGGAAGACCATCAGCTAACGCTAGTGTAAAATGATAATAATGAAAACGTTGGGCTGGTATGACAGATTTGAGTGATATGATTGGCAAGTGCTCTCTTGATGGTCAACATTGAGGATTACTGCCCTTCTTCAAGGATAGATTTGGTATTGAATAACCCATGAAGGTTGATATATCATTAAACAAAGAAATAAAACCAATACGGGGCACCCAGTCGTCATTCTTCGAATGTTGGCCATTATAATTCCAGGTAAACAGATAAGAACCTATTTTATAATCCCTCTAATGGCTAATGTAACAATAATTTATGAGTCCAGAAAATGAAATAGACAAGAAATAATTAAAATTTGGGACTTCACATGTCTTAAAAGCACGAAGGAAATGAATGATGAAAATCTGGAAGGGATCAGCCAAGATTCGCACAACAAACAAGACTTGTGGACCAAGTGAAAACGATCATAAAAAATGGTACTCAGAGCTTGAAATACTAGAAATGTATGATCAAGTCAACAGAGAAGAAAATGCAAAGAAAAAAGAACTCCCCATAGAACAACATAACAAAATTCACATTTTGTTATGCGTTACCACAACAACAAATACAACGCTAAGTAGAAATGTAAAAGAAAATTATGACAAAAGAACGATAAGTTTTACCGTCACTAAGGAATTAAGACTGGAAAAAGAGTTAAACTAGAAATGGAAAAGTTAAATAAATTGTTTAAACATATTCTAACGGATGATATCACTGAGATGAACACACTGATTTATGTAGAAGCGAAGATAGTTAGCCTTAAGTAAAATAAATTTAGCGACTTTAGTCGAGGGCGACTTGAATGCTCCCTTTTCAATAGCTACTACACCAAGGTGTAGGAAAGGGGGCTACACCTTTCCCATTGATTGCTCCTCTTTACCCTTGATCCATACCTTATAATGCTGAATGTTAAGCAATGAAGCAGCTTGTACTATTTTTGAGTCTATGGTATGACTCGACCTGGTTTTGAACCCAAGTCTCCCGGACTACTGGCGAACAATCTACCCACTAGGCCAATGAGGCGAAATCAAAAGCCAAACAGGAGATGAAACTGAGGAACATTTTATTTTTAGATTACGTGGGCCAAAGACATGAGAAAACAATGGAACAAAACAACCGATTAAAAAAAGACAGAAGACTCGATTAGAACGTTTTTTACAGACCTTTCCAGACAAATTTTTTTCATGCATATATCTGAAGACGAGCAACTGTGCCACTTTTATGGTTATGACTACTACTATTAAACGTTACTTTTTGTTTAGGATATAATGGCTGATACAATTACTGAGATCATTTAGAACTTAGCCTTAAAGCTGCTGCAGCTGCTCGAGGAACTCAGAAGTGGCAGAAAATAAAACAAACATCGGAATGTACGTCCCAGACTGGATCTTGACTTGTCTTTTCAAATAAAACTCAGAAGTGAATGACCATCAATTGTTTACCATGGTACATGAAAACACAAGGCAGAAGACATCCTAATCACCACTTCACCCCGTCGGCTGGGATAGTAGAATACATCCACTTCATATCAGCAGAGGAGTAAGACACCCCACACACACAACGAGTGCCCTTGATATGATACTAACCCATCTGATGGTGATTCTCCAATTTTGGAGCTTTGGGTAATATGAAACACACTTTCATTGACATTACTCTCAGGTCCACTCGGAATCGGAGTAGTAGTACCTCTTAGGGTCCGATCTATGGGAAATATTTAATCGTTTACTATACTTGAATCCATTTAACTATGGACAAATAATTTCCTGGTGTTATATTGAATTATCAGTGTTAAATAGAAATACTTGAAACCATTGGTGTGTAAAAAATGAGCTCTGACTAGTTCAAAAATAATATTACCTGCAAACTATTCGTTTACAAATCATATATATTTAATTCATATATATATATATATATATATATATAAACAGGATTTAGGATTAAATAACTAACAAGGGTTGATATCCAACGACAACTAACCATCACTACTAAAAACAAACTTTTCGAAAAGCTAAAGCCATCAAAGCATAAAATATGTAGAGTATTACATAAGCTTTAAAAACGTAGCGGAGTTCTCGAGAAGTTTCCCATGAATTCTTAGTTGATTGAAAAAAACGAAAATGCATGATTTATTCTAATATCTGCTTGCTAAGCCCAAATGCTAAAACTTTTGCAATGATGCTAATTCAACTTCCTCTGCGATGTAGCTTAATCAATAGTTGAACAAAACCAGAGCTTTCTTGTTAGTAGTTCATGATTGCATATCTTAAAAATATAAAGGAAATGTTGTACAAATATTTTCACCATTATTCGATGTATATCGTTTCCTGTGTACATTTTTTCATGGAAAAGTATCTCTATTTTTTCATTTTTCGTCATCTCAGACGGAAAGTTCTGTGCGCAATGCAAGAAAACTGAAATATTTCGTCTGAAATTGGGAGGTGCTCGTTATACACGGAAATCTACGGTAATTACCCTATACTCATGCTTGGATTCTATTTTCTTATCTCAGAAAAAGATTTGTTGAAATTTTCTTACTTATATATTGCTAGAATTTTTATCATGCTTGTATATAGGTAAAGGTGACTTTTCTAAGTGTACTTGATGTTTCTGTTTATGTGCAAGTAGACAATGTCGATATTTGTGGTTAGTTCTTTTTAGTCAGTATGTTTACTCGTGAGCATATGCACGTTTTAAGTATTACACTCTTGTACCGTGTAGCGTGCACATTTATGCATGCGTTTGCGCAAGTCCATGCAAATAGATGTAACATCAAACTGTGCTTCTGCCACTCATTGAAATCCAACGGCACCTGAATGACAAGCAAGTCTCCAATAATTGGAGATGAGAGTTTGGCCATTCCTTTTCTTTTGTTACAATCCTTTCTTTACTGGAGATGATATGTTGGGTTTGAAACAGCCGATGAGGACGAGTCATTGATATGACAGAGAGATTGTACAGGATTTCCTCATCACCTTCTGTAAACCTATTTATCTGACTATGCAACCATGAAAGACGACCGTCCCCTCTGTTTACTAGATAGCTTTAACGGAGTTACGTTTGAATCTATCTAAGCTCTTATATACATCAGAGGCTATGACTTTTCGAATAATCGACATGTCAAAGTCAATGAACCTCACTAAAGGAGCCTGAAAGCTGTCAGAATTAATAAGACAATAGCAGTGATTGCTTAAAAGTCGTTAGTATTTATCCACTTTTATTCTAACGACATTGATATTTGCGAGATAACATTATCCTAAAATTCAGAAATACGTAAAAAGTAATTTCTTCTTGTTCTTCGGGAGAAAAATATTACTTTTTTCGTGAATCTAGTGGTCTTTGTTAAAGTGAATGAAGTTTGTTTCATACTTACGATCTAAGGAAAAAAAGACTTAAATATGAAATGAAATGTTTCTGAGGTATTGAAAAAAAACAGAGTTAATAATTTGTTTTAAAATAGAAATCGTATTTTTAACGCTTAGAATATTCGGACTATTGTCTTCATCTTCATTTTGCCCAGTTGGCTAGAGCTGTAGAATACACCGAATGCACCTCTGCAGAGGAGGTAAGAACCCCCACTCAATGAGTGTCCTGGATACTACACTAAACAATCCGATGGTGAGGTTCCAGTGATGCTGGAGTTTTGATGAATGGGGTGCATCCCTTCATTGTCATTGCTCCCAGGTCCACTCTGGCCCGGGGTGGTAGCACCTGATAGGGCCCTATCTATGGGTTAAATAGAACTAACTGCATACTTATGCTAAACGGAATTGTTTCAATTAGAACTGTTTGACTAAACTCAATAGCTTGAAATAGAAATGTTTTTGACAAATAAACAGTGTACTTACATTTAAACCGCATGCTTATGCTAAACTGAATTGTTTGAAATGGAACTGTTTTTGACATTGAAACTCTACTTAAACTAAACTGAATTGTTTAATATAGAACTGTTTTGACATTTAACTGTGTGTAAACAAAATCTGTACTTATACTAAAGTGAATTAGCTGAATTAGAACTGTTCAACTAAATTGAATAGCTTGAAATAGAAACGTTTTTGACAATTAAACTGTGTACTCATACTAAACTGATTGTTTGAAATAGAACTACTTTCATAAAAATGGATTTGGTGTTAAATAACCAACAAAGGTTGATATGCCACAAAACCCAAACAACCAACTAACCATCATCTTCATTGTGATATTCACAATGTTTCGGCCGATGAGTTCTTCGGCCTTCTACATGTGTTTCACGTCGAACTCTATGTATATATATATATAGTATTTCCTCCTTATTTTTGTATTTTATTAAAAATCCATCGGTGATTCAACATCACTAGATATCTTACTTCCTAGTCCCGATAATTTAGCCTCGACTGACTTTTTTTCACATTAAATTCTTCTTCTTCGATTACATTGTATATCAATTTTCTCTATATATAACAAGTCTATCAACCGAAAATAAAACTGCAAACTCTCAGAAGAACGATGACGATTTTGGACCCTTATTTTGGAACCTGTGCTCGTATTTATTGCGGGGCTGAGAATACACTAACTGTATCCGCTGCAGAGTAATATTACCCTCTGAAATGGGGTATCCTGGCTATAACACAAAACTGAATCTAGTGATGAGGCTCCAGATTGGTTGTACTTCTTAATTGTCATTACTCCCATATCTTCTCTGATTCGGCCAGGTAGTACTTGTAAGAGTCTTATCTATGAGTCAAATAGAACTGTTTAATCATTTACTAAGGATTATTCTTATTAATAGCTTGAAACTATAGTACTGTGTACAAATTACTTGTATTAGATCGGAATACATTATATTATATTTGTGGCAAAAAAAAAAAAAAAAAATTGTAATAAACAACTACACCAAAAATATAAATATGAACATACAATAAACGCGATTCCCTAACCCACAGGCATGAAATATACCAAGACGAGTTTTATTTTTCGTCAGTGCAAGTATTTAGTCAATCCCTCAGCCATAGGCATGATGTGACACAGGGTTAATTTTTTAGCGGAGTAAACTTGGTTTGGATTCAGAGTTTTTCTTCTAGAATGGTTACCCAATCAAAGTCAAAGAATCAGTTCTGCCCTACTATTTACTCATAGTGCAGTTATTTAATTCCTATATGCATATTTGATATTACAAAGGCTAACTGCCAGATTAAAATTATTCATTATAAAGATTTGAAGCGAAAAGTTTACTTATTAAAACAATTGACAAATAACGTGTCTAAATATAATTGATGCTGACTCTACCAGGCTGTGTTTATTTACATCAAGTAGTTACGTAGGAATGTCCTAGGCTTAGTTTAATCTACCACAAGACAGGATAGAGCTTACTAACAGTAGCGTGAGAGACTCGCTTGCTCGCAATCACTTCGCCGCAGTTACTCTATTAAGTAAAACTAGAAGAATGATTGTATTTCGCTCAATTGTACTAAATTTCTCCTCTCATCACTTTATCCACAATAAACACCGACATCTCTCAGATATCTACAATTTTTTTCGATTGTCGAACCTTTTTCTTTTGAGTCACGAGTTTCCACTCTCATATATGCTACATCCAATGCATGTGCTTGCAAAGATTGTTCGAAGTCCTGTTTAGTTGAAAGTGTGTAGGTTCTTATAAATCAAATTCATTGATCCTAAGATGCTACGATAACGTTTCGACTGACTGAAACCAATTAAATGCATTTCAAATTTATATGAGATACGACCCAAAAAATATCAGTCCAAAGGTTTTCGGCTACCTCCACTTATAAACTGACTGTTATTAAAAATTTTGATTAGTTTCATGTAAACCAAAGACTTTTGCACGGTTCTCTCTCTCTCTCTCTATATATATATATATATATATATATGTGTGTGTGTGTGTGTGTGTGTGTGTGTGTGTGTGTGTGTGTGTGTGTGTGTGTGTGTGTGTTTGTGTGTGAGAGAGAGAGAGAGAAAGAGAGAGAAAGGGTGCCCATGGTGTCATGGTTATCGACGTAGGAAACAGACGTGGCGAGTTGAAGTTCAAATCCTTGACGAGGCTGTTTGTGTTTCACATAACGCTAATATCCTTGGGGAAATATGCATTCAACAATTCTCACTCCATCTCAGCGTAAATTGTAGGGTAGAATGGAGCATTTAATATTAGTACGGCAATTGGTCTATGAACAGGAAAATTCGAAATTCAAACCTATTAAACCTCACTCGCATCCTGTTTGTGGTGGAAGGGTTGAGTATATATATATATATATATATATATATATATATATAATTCCGATATTTCGGGGAATTTCTTCTTCGCGCACCAACCAAATGTAATACGAAAAAAAAGGTCTTTACATTTTGGAAGCAAAACCATTTTTTTTAATTGCGATATGCAAGAACAGAACTACTTCGAAAGAGACCACGGAAACTAGAGGTTAGTGAAATGAGTAATATATATACATATATATATATGTGTGGGGATGTGGATACCTTTTCCTTATGTATGGATGCGAGAGTGGGTTTACATAATCAGACATAGTGTCAGTCTGTAATTTATGAAAATTCAATAAGATGATCTTGAAAATCACAATAAAATGCTTAACATGAATTCCGCCGAAGAACCAGTTGATGTTGAAAAACAATTAAAAAGCTTTCACTTTCGATTTCACTTTCGATTTCCTTTCTTTGGCACCGAACAAGTTTGAAAGCTGAAGAAACGCGCCAGAATCTCTCTCCATTAACCTCGACCGCCGACCAATCAATCGTCCACATTTTCGTGACGCGATTAACGGTTGCAAATTAATGGCTCGAATTGAGGGATGAAGAAAAATCTCCTAAGGCGCATGTCAAACGATTTTTACCCCTGAAATTACTCGGATTTCACTTTTAAACACAGTGCACTACAGAAAAGACTGTCCCAAGGGAACCTCGCCCGCGATGAGCCAAAAGAATCAACTGACTCAGCGGGAGACGCATATTGATCGCAGGCAGATATGGGGTTCGGTGAGTGGTGAAAAATTCCAGCTTCAAACCTCTCTGCAGGTGATGGGATTTGAGTTTGTAGGTCTAAGACCGGAAGACTCCAGTGTGTCGGTTTATATAAAAGCTATGATTGTGCTTCATCGAGGGGAAAAATGGTGGGGGACGGTTGAGGTAAGCCGAGAAACATGAACGAATTAGGAGATTTCTGAAGTGACCTATGTGTCCAATTACGGAAAAGAAGAATTTCCAAGAGATAGATTTGATTAGGTCAGTTGTTCTTTAGTCTGGTCAGAACAAAATAAACACAGGTACAGGTTTTCATCAGAACTTTTTCATATACTCATAGATATTAATGAATAAATACACACACTTAACCGTGTCTATATTCACATGCATATGCACGCACATGTGAATAGATAGGCAAATAGATATAATGTTTGTGTACGTAAATAACAAGATTTAATCTGCACGATTTTGTTATATCAGCAAGATAAAATAAGATCTGAATTTCGATGTATAAAGATATTAATATTTACGCTGTAATTTTTTTTTGTGGGGGGTGTTTTGTTTTTTGTTTTTTTTTTCTTTTTGACTGACAAAAAGAAACACATATCTATCTACCAGTGTATGTGTGTGTGTGTGTGTGTGTGTGTGTGTGTGTGTGTGTGTGTGTGTGTGTGTGTGTGTGTGTGTGGGTGTGTGTGATCAGATAACAAACTATCGGTATAATTTGATTAAAACATTTAATTAAAACATATCCTCAATACAGATAAACCTGCCGACGGACATCAGTAAAAACAGTAAAAACGTAGATTGCTCAAGGAGCCACAATGTTCCGACATAATTTAATCAAAAACTATTCTCTTATCTATGTATTCAATGCAAAGATACACACACAGACAGACAGATAGATAGATAGATAGATAGATAGATAGATAGATGTTGGCTATGAATCAATAAAAACATCGAAGATCTAAATTACTCCTAAGGAACTAACAATGTTCTGACATTTTAATCAAAAGCAATTTTATATATATATATATATATATATATATATATATATATATATATAATGTTTGCGCGAGTGAGTTGAGATAGATCTAAATTGAGTGATGTTGGTTGTAAATCTATAAAACACTGAATAACTGAATTGCTCCTAAAGAACTATGTTCTGGCAAGTTTTAATCAAAAGCTATATTCGTGAATATATATATATATATATGTGTGTGTGTGTGTGTGTGTGTGTGTGTGTGTGTGTGTGTATTCCCTTTCGCATTAATGTCCTTGAGAAAGATATTAATGCTAGTTTCCCTCTTCTGCCACGTATAGTTGAATACTCGGGAATTCTGGGATCTCTTGTCGTGGGAGGGAAATCAGTCTCTGTGAAAGAAAAACAAAATTCAAATCCGTCATCAATGCGTCGGTGTTAGGTACTTAGACATGCAAGCCGGAAGAAGTTTTGGGAGAAGGAGAATCGGTGCCACACGGGTGCACCATTCTTCTGTTATCAGATCATCGAAAAAGTCTGGCTGTCTCTGCACCATTTTCGACAAATTACTTCGCGTCTTTAACTGAACTATTGGGCCATCATACGCTGTGTTCAACAGGAGAGTCCACTTTAGTAATATATATGTTAAGGATATATATATATAGGCGCGTGATTATTGAGACAGGGAAAATTTTAGATGAAGCTGCTTCAAGGATGACCCTTTTGATGGTTGCAGTAATATCAATGATATACATGTGAATGCGTGTGGGTGCGTTTATAATTGTTTGAGTACAGGCGCGCGAACAGAAAAGAGAAAAATCGCAAAAGGCTCTTTTTTCCCCATTCAGATGAAAATAGTTGTATTTTCATAACTTGCCCGTCTTTATACAGTAACAAAAAATAACAAGCGGGAGGTGCGCTCAGCGGAACGTTTATTGTTGTGGGAAATGGAACTGAGTTTAAACCCTGGATAAGGCTATTTGTATTTCACTTACGGAAAGGCACAAACCTAACTCTTCTCCCTCCAGGCATTGATGAAATTGTGGGTCGGTCTGGTTTCTTGAGCCTTTGTATGATAACCCGTCCAGAGAGAAGGAAAACTTTTAATTCAAAGTAGCTGCACTTCGCTTAATAAATTGACCATGTGTTACATCCTGCTCGAGGTGGATGGGTTGGGTTATTACAAACAAATACTAACAAACTAGTATCGAAGACAATTTACTAGTGCACTGTGTTCATTACTAAGTGGGTTTCCCATTATTGTCACCTTGCGCCAGCCCAAGTTAAATTAGATTAAATATTGATGATATGGTTCCTATTCTCTAAACTAATTATTTATTGGAGGATTTCCTATGATGTTGTGGCTAACTTACTAGACTGCAGTAATGTAGTTAGTGATTTCAAACTCCAGTCGAGCTATTACGTTCTCTTTCGGACTAATTGTCTAAGGAATACGTTAACACTAAGAAACAAATTCGATGCACAACAGGAGATATCAGAAACACCTACTCTGAATGACGAATATGAAAATTTCATCAATGCCCACTTAAAAGCAGCAGCAGAATGCATACCAACTAAACAAAGAGTTAAACCTAGAGTCTCATGGGAGATATTAGGGGTTAGAAAAAGCGCGCAGACGTGAAAACCGCTTCCAAATACAAATGAGGAACCCAACCAATACCCTGAAACTTTAGAAAGCACAAAATAAATTAACATATAACTAAAAGAACAAACAGAATATATACAAAATCAGATCCATAAGATTAAAGACTCGGTTGAAGATAGACAATCTAGGATAGCATGGCAAACGGTAAACGTAGTGAGCAGAAGGAAGAGCACTGCGAAAGCTAAACAGAAAGCTACCAGCCAAGAAGAACAAATACACTTGTGGAAACAACATTTTGTGAATTTACTCGGAAAACATCCGAAAATTACGCATGAACCAATCACGAAAATTATTAGTAATCAATTAGACTTCAAACTAGGACAATTTACGCAAGAAGAACTCGACTCAGTACTAAAAAAATTTAAAATAGAAAAGCAGCAGGGCTTGATAAAATACCCCCAGAAGTATGGAAGACCAGGGAATTTGACGACATACTGCTCCCACACTGTAATGTCGTATATAACCAAAACACAATAGATAGATGGACAAAAGGATGCATTCTCCCCTTCCCTAAGAAGGGTGACCTCGGAATAGCCAAGAACTACCGAGGTATAACCTTTACAATCATAGCGGCTAAGATCTACAATGCTCTACTACGCAACCGCATAGAACATAAAATTGAGTAGATACTTAGGAAGAACCAAAATGGCTTTCAGAGAAATCGATTTAGAACATCACAAATTTTGACTATCTGTTGAATTCTAGAAGATGTACATGCAAAAAACCTCGAAGCAACAATATTATTTGTCGATTTTTCCAAGGCTTTGACTCAATACACAGAGGGAAGATGGAGCAAATAGTACTCGCCTACGGCCTACCAAAAGAAACCGTCGCTGTCAAAATGATGCTATATAAAAACACGAAAGTGAAAGTCCGCTCCCGATGGAGACACAGGCTACTTCGACATTGTAGCAGGTCTGCAGCAAGGACACACATTAGCCCCGTACTTACTTATCATCTGCCTAGACTACGTGCTTAGTACATCTAATGATAAAGTGAACGATAACGGTTTCAAACAGTCAAAGGAAAAAAAAAAACAGAATGTTCCCCACATAAACAATTACAGTCGCGGATTACGCCGATGACATAGCACTTCTGGGAAATACACCCGCCCAAGCTGAAACCCTGCTACATAGTACGGAACGAGCAGATGCTGGCATAGGCCCCAATGTCAACGCAGTCAAGACAGAATACATGTGCTATAATAAAAAAGACGGCATCTCCACACTAAATGGTAGTTATCTGAAACTAGTGGACAAGTTCACCTACCAAGGAAGCAGTGTCTCATCAAACGAGACAGACATCAACACACAACTAGCAAAGGCATGGGCAGCTATCGATAGGCTCTTGGTTATATCGATAGGCTCTTGGTTATATGGAAGTCAGACCTAACCGATAAAATATACGCAGTTTTTTCCAAGCAGCAGTCTTGTCAATACTGCTATATGGATGCACTACATGGACGCTAACTAAACCAATGGAGAAATGCTTGACGGCAATTGCACAAGAATACTACGAGCAATATTGAACTAGTCCTGGAGTAGCACCCCCACAAATCAGTAGCTGTACGGCCACCTACCACCCATCACGAAAACTATCCAAGTTAGATGAACTAGACATGCAGGATATTGCTGAAGAAGTAAGGACGAACTCATAAGGGACATACTCCTGTGGACTCCTTTACATGGACGAGCAAAGGTAGGACGACGAGCTAGAACCTATATACAATAGCTCTGTGACGATACGGGATATAGCCTTGAAGACCTACCGGGAGTAATGGACGATAAATACAGGTGGCGAGAGAGTGTCAGTGCGACATGATGATGATGTTTGAAGAAAGTTATGAATTCCTAATTCCACCAGTTATGATTTAAATAGTACCATTACTCTCCTTCTATAAGGATGGATTTGACATTGATCAAATAACCCACAAAGGTTTATATGCTGTTAAACAAAGAAAGCGAACCCGACCAATCTACTATTTAGTTCCTCCAGCATCAATTGGATTTTGAGGAAACTTGGTGCTAAACTTGAATAATAGGTGTTGTAATATTGAACAGTGGTTGTATACAGTTTGTATATGAAGGAATGGAATAGATATAGAGTCATGCAATTAAGAGAAAAACGCTATACAAAAAGCAGACATTGAACTACAAACTGAATACAGAATAACTTACTTGGTAACATTGGAATTTATTATATTTTAATGTGTTCATTTTTTATGGATGACTCTTTAAAAATTTTAATTCATCTGAGTAGATCGGAAAAAGGACCTTTTCCTTGTAATGCTTGTTAGTTTCTCTATAGAGATAAATCTAGGAGAGAATAGCGTAAACAAAGAGCCAACAGCACTTGGTGACTGTATTATCATAGGCATGAAACTGACTGTCACCAAGAGCCTTTAACATAGTATTGATGCCGTTCTAACTTAGATCTACATATGCTGAATTACCGATATTGAGTACTCTTTATTTATAAATATATCAAAACAAATAACTACAAGATAGATAGATAGATACACACACATGCAGACAGAGTAACACTCACAAAATTCATCCCAAGCATATTTTAATTTTAAAAAATTTCATCCTAAAGAAAAGATATCAGGATTCTATGTAATTCTCACTACTGGAACATTATAAAGTAAAAACGGATATTATTTGGGATTATTTATTACCAAACTCTTCAGCATTAAACCCCCATAATAAAAACTAAAATTACATTTTTGTAAAGAAGGTGCGAGATACATAACAATGTTGTGGTATACATCCTCAGTGATGTACCGCAAAAGGTCCTTAAGGGTTTCGGTCTTTCAGCATTAGACCCCTTCATTTTGTTGACCTCGTCTAGGTTGATCGAACCCCGCCGTGCATACCACGAACTTGTTACACCTTCTTCCATTTTGAACTTCGATAAAATAACGCGGCGAAACCTGAATTATTTAATGGCAACTGCTCATTACAGCAACGAATCAAAAATAGCTGTCTGTATATAAGTCAAGTAGTAATCGTTCCCAGTTTCTATTGTAAAGATCAGGGCACTTCGGGTGGTGTAATGGTTAGCCATCTAGACTAGCAAACCTATGCGAATGAGTTGGAGTCTCGTGGGGCTCTTGATTTATACAGCCTTGTGCCACATCTTAGCAACAAAGCTTAGTAAATTACTACAGTAAAAATCATAGGCGTCTCGCGTAGTGTAATGATTAGCAAGCTTGACTTGCAAACCTGCAAGAATGAGTTCGAGTCTCATTGAGTGCCCCATTCATTCGGCCTTGTGCCACATCTAAGCACAAATTACTACTGTAAAGATTATTTTTCCACTTTGATCGCAGACAGATCAGTACAACGTTTCGTATGCGCTTAGGAAAGCTCGTCACTGGATTTTACCTCTCATTTGACCTTTAATTCAACCTTATTCATTCGACCACCTATTCTGTGCCGTTTTCTCGCGGCTGGACTAAAATATCTGACAGTCATTCAAGCACACTAATAGTTAAAGCATCACTCACTTCTCGCATTTTTGACACTGCACCGACGTCATTAAGGTAGGCCTATTTTAATTCATTAATTCAGGCCTTATTTGTCACATTCCCTAATAAGGGGGATTCATCTGACTCAGAAAAGAAAAAATAATTGTAAATCACCCCACTCAAAAAGAAAACATTTTTCCTCCCCATGACAAGAAAAAAAATCAATCCCACCCTCAAAAGAAACTATTACCCCTCGTCAAGACAAAAATAATATTGATAAAATGACAGAAAAAGAAAATGAGTCCAATACTAGTGAGGGACCCACAAATGTTTGGCAAGCGCCCCCCATCCAAAATATTTACGTCGACGTTGAAGACTTGCTCCAGCGGGCAAAGGCCATCTCCAGCGATGTACTGGATAAGAGTCTTGTGTTCATTTTGGAGGAAGTAAAACAAGACCAAAAGAAAAGAACGGTGTCTGTCTTTGTTGTGGACAAACGGTCTCGAAAGAGCCTTAAGCCCACCAAAAACATGGTTTTACGTCAAATATCCAGCCTGGGTGTAAAGTTGCTGGCCGTAATAGCTAGGACCTCTAACACTTTTGGGGATGTGTTGCTACCGACTGCTGAAGAAGCCGTTGCCCTGACAAGGAAAATGCTCGAAAACAAAGAGTATATTTTTTGGACCGAGTACATGGGACGGCGGCGGACTACGGTATCAATATAAGAGGCCCCTAGCTTTCTCAGAGACGCACATTTAGCCACTTTTATGCTACAATTTGGCCACATCGTTTCAGCAATACATGACGGAATGTAGAGGGAATGGAGGTTCGACATTATGTCGGATTGTAAGACCTTCTACTCCATTCCCAACTGGTTGGATTTGGAAAGGCGCAGGCTGCCGGTTATCGTTTCCGACCACAAACCAGCCAGCTGGCACTGCGATGAAATTGCTCACCTTTCCGCAGTTTGCCCGAGGAAGAACGCCCCGAAAAAGCCCGACCTAAATAACGACACCCTCCCACCTGCCACAATGAAAACAGTAAAGGAGGCTCCCGTATTCTCGCCTACAGTCAGGTCAACGGCCCCTGAATCGGCTGGGGAAAACACCCCCACTTCCACAAGACTTCTACAGCAACTACCGAAGAGTCAAAGGCGGAGTGCCTGACTGTAGGAAAAGGCGTGAGAAAGAACCAACCTGCGGGTCCTCAATCCCGAAAGTCGTCTCAGGTGGACACCGACATTTTAGTATCCACACACTCATATGCTAAAACAGCCAAAAGTATAACCCTCCTCCGAGTCAAAATCTACATCACCAACAATAGCAACAACAAATACCCTGCCGAAGCAAACCACAAACCCTTGGGTCAGGTGTTTTAGTCCCGGCCGTGAGAAGTTCGAGCAACTTCTCAAATTCAAGAAGCGGCTGGAATAACAACGTGAAGTTATCCCTCCTCCAGGACACACTCGTTCTACCCCTCTTCAGCAAAACCAGAACTATCCGACTTCCAAGTACTCCACCACCAAGAAACATGCCACCACCACAATCCTTTTCTGTATTAAAACCAAAGAACGGACTCATCTCCGCTCCGCTGCCGTTAGATTCTCCTCCCACCAAACCATCAACAACAGTAAAATTATCACCAGCAGTTACAACATCCACAGAATCACCGACGACAATATGAGATAAATAGAACTAAACTGCATACTTATGCTAAGCTGAATTATTTGAATTAGTACTGTTTGACTAAACTGAATAGCTTGAAATAGAAATGTTTTTGACAATTAAACTGTGTACTCATGCTAAAGTGAATTGTTTGAAATAGAACTGATTATTTGTATAAAAATAGATTTAGCATTAAATAACCTACAGAGGTTGATCTGCGAGCTCGGTGTGACGAGGGAGGAGGATCGATTGTTGTGATCTTGGGTCCCCGGGATGAGGTGTCTCAATAACGACGAGGCCTCCCTCACCTGGCTGGTCATCCAGAATGCCCTCTGGCTCGGCAAGAAGTTGTTTTCAACGCACTTGGCAATTTCGCCAGAGTGCGTCCGTTGCGGTGCATTAGAGGAGTCTATTGAGCATGTCTTCTTTCACTGCCAGGTCGTGTAGCCGCAGTGCAAGCTTCTTGAAAACTACATGATTCGTATCTTGGGTAGAAAGTTTTTTGTCCTGGAAGCCAGTTCTGTGTGCAGCAAAGTGGCACCAAAGTTAAACAAGCAGAAACACTGTTTTTCTCTGCTTACTCGGCATTTTTAATGTTCTGATTTGAACGACAAGACAGAAGGAATTCCAGGAGAACGAGTCTTTCTCCTCTCAGACCTTGGTAGCTTTTAACAAGCACTAAATGAAAGTCAAAATCCGGTCAGAGAGGAAAAGACTCTTCTCTGGGGTTTAGCGAAAGGTGGGTGACTGGTAGGAGCCAGCCTTATTTTCTCTCTCGATATTAAAGGACATGACTACACAGCCCAGATAGGTTAGATTAGAGACCTTTTTGCCTTGTTCTCGACAAACTTTTTAACTTAGCTAGTGTATGTTAGGTCATTGGCCCGTTTGGCTTTTTAGTCCCCATTTTTTATTTGTTTCCCACTACTTATTCCTGATTAGATGACAGAAATTCGAGTTCTCAAGAAGTGCGATGGAGAATTTTTTTCCTCCGACACTGTTTTTCGACCAGTTAACTTGCTTTCCTGCCTTTATTAGCTCGTGATGGGGGGGGGTGCATATTAACCCTCATCTGTTATTTTTGTATAAGTTTTTGTCATATTTTGTCTTGTTTTTTGTATACATATGTATATATGTTTTTTTTATTTTATAATATTTTTAAAATATCCCCCTCTCCCACACAACTATGTAAATAAGGGCTTAGGTTAGACATCCATGGATCAATTGATTTGTTTTGGTGTCTGTTATATGATAGTGAATTTTCAAATGCGGTATTATGGTGATTTTTAAAACTTGGAGATATGTATTGATTAGTGAATGAGTCTAGTTAAGTTAAATGCTAGGATAGTGTTGACCAGCCGATCCCACACCATATTTTTGATATGCCATAAAACCTAAACAAACAAACAGACAACCAATCAAAAACTGGCAGGAAAAACGCAAAATGGCTTTTCTAACATGTACCACATTCTTGTCGCCTGATACCAAACTGAGTAAATATCACGTTTCTCTTGAATCTCTCAGAATAATATTATAGTGAGTAAATCTTCACTTTACAGTTAGTGTGAACAAGCTGAATTTAGTAAATACTTATACGAGATATCAAATTCACTAAAATAGGATAGTGAGACTTTAGTCCTCTTCAAAGTGCTTCCCGTTGGGACGTCGGCACACACTTATACAAGCGTCCCTTTCACCTTCACACAACATTTCTCTTGGGATTTTCATTAGCTGGATTGTCGTTTTCTCCTTACTCTCGTTCACAGTCTGAAATCTTTCCCATTTTAACAGCCATTTTATCTTTGAAAAAGCCAAAATTTGGGTTGGGATTGAAGCTGAAAGAACTGGATGATAAAGATATTTTTGAAAATAAAACTCGCAAGACACATTTTTTTTTTAAAAAGGTCATACCGATTGATTGATCTTAACAATTTTATTCCTAGAGGTTAGGGAATTGTGTTCATTGTACATTTATATTTACTTTTGCATACAGTAATAGGATATCTAGTATTCCGATCTAGCACTACTTGAACGCTGACTAAACGGCTAGAGAAGAAACTAGACGGCAATTACACAAGAATGTTGCGAGCAATATTGAACAAGTCCTGGTGGCAACACCCCACAAGACACCAGCTATACGGCCACCTGCCTACCATCACGAAAACTATCCAAGCTAGACGAACCAGACATGCAGGACACTGCTGGAGAAACAAGGACGAGCTCATAAGTGATGTACTCCTATGGACCCCTGCATATGGCCGAGCAAAAGCCGGACGACCAGCTCGAACATACATACAGCAGCTATGTGAGGATACGGGATGTAGCCCTGAAGACCTGCCAGAGGCGATGAATGATAGGGAAAAATGGCGAGAGAGGGTCAGGGATATCGGTGCTAGCGGCACGACATGATGATGATGATGATGATGAAGTATTCTCAGCTAATGCTAGTAATTATATGGTTTCTAGTAATTATTTCTATTTGATAATAGTAATTTTTTGCACATAGTAATATGGTTTCAAGTAACTAATAATAATTCTTAGTAAATAGTTATAGCTTCAAGTAACTATACTTAATACAAGTAATTTCGTTATATAGCATCAAGAATTTCGATCGAATACGAATAGTTTTATAATAGATGGGACCCTAAAAGGATCTACAACTCCATGTCAGAGTAGATCAGGTCATAAGGGCGATGAAAGAGTACTTCAAACTCTACAGATATCCACCCTTATCATTAGATGCAGTTTAGTGTGATACGCAGGACACCCCAATTTTGGGTGAGGCGTTACACCTCTGTAGCAGATACAGTCAATGTATTCTAAGCCCTGCTGACAGGGCGAAAAAGTTCTATCATGGTCGTATAAAAGGGTTCTTGAGATATTCAAAATGGCTGATTACTTTCTCAGACAATGTCGTATTTCCTCGTGATAATGAGTATTACGTATGGATTTTTCAAGTGGGTTCTTCCAGAAAGTTATTAAAGACCACATATTAAAAACATGTTCTGATCCCCTGTTTACGGCGCTTCATAGCCCTTTGAAATCACGGTACTTAAAGTTTACAAAATGTCTCATTAATAGCGTAAAATAAAGTATCATCTTGACGCATAAAAAATGTGTTTGCGCATGCGTATAGATGTACGCACGCATATAAAATTAGTAAGTTCAATGACAAAGATCGTTACGTATTGCCTTCCAGTTTCAGAAGTCAATGTTTGAAGAGAGGATTTCGAATGCTGATTTTCTAGGTAAGGTTTTTCGATCCGGTACACTCTGGCTCTCAGAAAAAATATCTACCAAACCCAGTAGTATCAGCGGGCGGTAAAATCAGAACTATGGAAAATTTACATAAAATTCTTATAATAAATTAGAAATATGAATCACTCATCGAAAATTGAAATGCGTCTCAACAGGTCGGTCATTGAAAGATAACACAGCTGACATAGCATAATGGGAAAGTATAATGCTGGTACAATATTTTAGGAAATAGTGATGCTAGAACAGTATATCAGGAAATGATAATGCTGGCACAATATATTGAGAAATTGATAATGCTAACACAAAACACTGAGAAATTGAAAATGCTTATACATCACATTGGGAAATGATTATACTGACTCAGCATATTAGAAAATGATCATACTGAAACAAAATATTGAGAAATGATACTGCAAACACAACCAAGGAAAACAAGGTAGCTAAAACAACATATTGAGAAATGATTATACTGACTCCAAACATTGGAAAACGATACAACTGATGGCTGAAAACCTAAAGCAATATAGCCAATATGTTGCCTTAATATGTTTGCCTTTGAACAACACAGTTTCAGAGAATAGTCTAAATAGATATCTTCATGTCAATGGATTCGTTTTTTTAAATAAAATGAAAAATTTATTGCTTTTAATTTATTTTACTGATAATTATGGGTTTTATAAATGTATTTTTAGCACAATCATTGTATATGTCATTATAAAATGTCAATCTCCCTCACGTTCTTGAAATATATAACAGAAATGAGACTAAGTTCGTCATTGCTTTTGTTTGATTTCTTTGTTTAATGGCATATCAACGCTCACGGTTTATCTAATGCTGAAACAGCCTTGGTACTATTTAACCCGTAGCTGGTGGGTAAGGGGTTTCATACCTATCCCAAGGTTAGTAGTCCAAAAGTGAACGTCATAGCGCGACTAGAGTTCAAACTCGCTTACTACGATGCCACAGTTCAGCACGTTAACCACTATGGCACGAGGATTCCTCCTATCTCTTCGTCATTGGAAATAATATAATTTACCTAACTCAAGAGAATAGATACTCAAATAAGATTAGAACATGTCTATTATTGTCTCTGATAAAAGATTCATAATTTTATTGAAGGATAAAATTCACTTATGAGTAAATTCAACTCTTTTATTTTTTCTGTTTCTTTCTTAATAAAAATATTCTACATATTGATACATATATGGACTCCTTCACATGTACAAAACAATTTTGAAGGATCAGCAAAAAACTCACATTCATCAGCTCTGTACGGATACTGGATGACGTCTAGAAGACTTGCTAAAAACTATAGCTGATAGGAATGGATGACGAGAGAGACAGAGAGTGAGAGAAAGAAAGAGAGTCAAGGAAATTCGTGCTGTCAGTACGCCTTGATAATTATGATGAAGTATAAAACTATACACCTATCGATAACAAAGGTATTCAAGAATACCTAAAATATTTTGAAATCTATATCGGTAATTAACTTTGTTTCTTTTGAAATTGGTGTGCAGAAATACATGATTCTAGTTATTCATACATTCCTATGAATGTGTACGTATTGCTGCAACTCTTTTTCCATGCATGTGTGTACATATATATGTACATATATATGGCTGAGACCTTGTATGACAATAAGTCACGTTCTGTCAATTCAACTCTACTGTTGCATCCTTTCTCACCCTTACTTCACCACAACTTCGTGTTTCTTTCCATCATTTACCTTTCCTTCTTTTCCATCGTTGGATGCCTTACAAGAAGTAACTTGTATCGACTAATTGGCTTAGTGTTTGTAATAAATAGTGGTGGAAATTACTTGCTGTGAATCGGACTTGGTCACGTGTAACTTCCCCGTTCATCGTGATGGCTTGGTCGTTTTCTGGTAAACAAAGCCAAATTTAGATTGATCAGGTCAACCTGACTTTATGCCTAACACTCTTTGAATCTCCCTTCCTCTCTCTCTCTCTTTCTCTCTCTCTCTCTCTCTCAATATATATATATATATATATATACTTTTCCCCCTCTCATCTATATATATATATATATATATATATATCTACCTTTTTCACTCTATCTGCCAATACCTCACCCTGTATATATATATATATATATATATATGTGTGTGTGTGTGTGTGTGTGTGTGTGTGTGTTTAACAACAAAAATGAATCATAATCAAAACTATATTTTTCAATATTCCATTACATTTTTTATTTGTCTATGATCCTTTATTTATTCACAGTTATGGTTTCTCGTATTCTTAACTAATACTAATAATTTTTAAACAGATTTATTAACCCATAGATGGGATACAAACAAATACTACTGTTTCCAAGTCACAGTGAGCCTTGGAGAAATTTCATTGTATGAGTACACCACACTTGTCAGTATAACTCGAGCCTCACCACCAGATTCAGTTTAGTATCATACCCAGACATCTCTTGTTTGAGAGGATCTTGCAATCGAAATATTCTAAGCCCCACCGACAGGATAATAAAGAAATCCGAATTGACATCAAAATGACACCATTGATTGCTGAGTCATTCGCCGCCAGATTGAATTGTAATTTCTCATTTGCAAGCTCTTTACAAATATTTTCCTCAATTTTTATTGATGGTTTATTGATAAGAGACTTTTTATGGGTAGTTTTTTGATAAGCGACTTTTTTTCGTATGAAAAATTGGTAAAATTATACGCGTGCAACCCGTTTAAGTTTACCGAAAAAAATTTTCGAGTAATTTTTTTCTCTTTGTTTTTTGCTTTTTTTTTTTTTGTTGTTGGGAGAGAGTTGAACTAATTAGACCTTCAAACTCAGGGAAATAAAAAAAAAAACAATTATCTTACATTTTATAAGGTGGGATTTACTTTCACATTTTAATTCAATGTAGAATGACCATCCATTTCCCGAACAGTTAGCATTGGAGTAATATGAATAAGTATGAAAAGACAGGCCAATTTTTTTTTTTACTTCAGGAGGAGGATTAATAAAATTTGTTTAAGAAGATCTGTTCAGTGCGTTCCTCGCTGCATACTCTCCTCTTCTCCAGTCTTCCCACTATTCCAGCTTCTAGATACCGAACTCCAGAAAAAAAAAATGCACCTCTCCACCTAAAGCGATCTCAACTAACTTCTTCCAAGAAGTCAATGTTAATGTTACACTGGGCCAGGCCATGTCTAACAACGTCTTGTATACTTTCTTCTGGCCTCTATGAGATCGTTTATCTTAGATCAATTGAACGTAGTGCACTTCGGGAGTTAGAATTCTTGTATCTTGGTAACATACCATTTCAGCGAAGCATAAAATGAGTGATTGTAGCTTTGCCACTTTGAGAATGAACTTCCTTTAGGAAATTGGTGTAGGTTAGTTTATCTTGTCGGGTAGTTTGCGTACGCATCGCTGGTTGAATTTCTCCAGACCATTAATGTGGCGGGCTTATGGTACCCATGTTTCCGCACCATAAAGAAGGACTGTGATCACAACGACTTTTTAGAGAGTGATCTTCGTCGTCATACGGATGTTGTGATCCTCGAACACTCTTTGCCGAAGTTGTCCGAAAGCCACACTAGCATTGGAGAGATGTTTTACTTCATTGAGATGGCGGCCATGTGTGATAGAAAGCTACCAAGGTATGAGAAGCATTTCACATTTTTGAGAAGTACACCATTTACAGTGATGAATGGTGGTGATGATGTGATGTTACATAGAGGTTAATTGAGGACTTGGGTTTTGTATGCGTTCATTTTCAAACTGTTTCTTCTGTCGGCCTTTGTAAAGGCATTCAAGATAACCTGGATCTCTTATTTGGTACACCAGCTGACAGAGGTATCATCTACGCACTCTAGTTCCACGACGGAGACGTCGATAGTTTTCAAGATTGCTTTTAAACGATTATGGTTTACGATCAGTTTGATACGTTAGTTGTACTCGTATGGATAAGACGTTTCAATGATGTGGAGAACAGCAGTCATGAACAGTGTAAACAGAGTAGATGTAATGACATCCGTTTTACTTCAGCCTGGACTTTGATGGGATTCATCGTGTCACTATTGCAAAATATAGTAGCCTGTATATCACAGACAGACAGCTTGACAGCGTTGAAAAATTTGTCAGTATTTTCAAAAGGGGGCAACATCTCCCAGAGAGCGTTGTGAATGACAGTCAAAAGTTTTCATTAGATCGAAAGTTGTCGTGTAAAGTGGCTGATTTTTTTCACAAGTCTTTTTTTACAACTGTTGTGTTGTGAATATCATGTTGACGGTGCATCTGTTTGGCCTAAACCCACATTACAGTCAGTATTCCCTCAGCAATAGGAAGAAAAGAATTCAGTGGATCGTAGTAAGAAATTTACCTGTAATGTCAAAGAATGAAATGTCACAGTGTTCATCACAAAATGATCTATCGCTCTTTTGGAAGATAGTGATGATAGTGACATCTTTTCCTTCATTGGCCAGCTGCTCTTCCGTCCAGCACCAACTGAAGAAATTGATTTTTATTGGGCCACCGCCACATTTATAGATTTCAGCTGGAATACCATCAGAAACGGCAGTTTTATAATACATAAATTGCTTGATGGATTTTTGCTATTTCAGGCATCTGTAGTATGTCAGCAACATTGTGACGGATAGGGTGTTGTTAGATTTAGTCTAAGATGGATTCGTGCCTTGGACTTTCTCGATTAAAAAGCTCACTAAAATGTTCCTGCCGGTGGGTTTTGATTTTGTTTATATTTTTCAGTAGTAAAGAGCTATCATTCGTACAGACTGATACAAAACCCAAAGCTAAATGGCCATAGATTGTTTTAGCAGATTTGAAAAACTCGTGGGTGTTACGGGTGTCGGCAAGGGAGTTAAGTTCTTTTGCGTTACGGATGAATTAGTCATTCTTTAGGGTTCTGGTTCTTGAATGAACAGCAGTTTTGGCTTTCTTCAACTGAATCTTTTTGTAAGTGGAATTAGTGTCCATCTTCCATTTTCTAAAAGTGACGCGTTTCTTCTCGATGAGTACTATACTCACTTCGTCGTCCTCATCAAACCAATATTGGGGTGTCCTCGTGGTGTACTGGTTAAAGCGATGGACTGCGGAATCGTAGTACGCGAGTTCGTACTCCAGTCGCGTTATTACGTTCACTTTCGGGCAAATACCCTTGGGAAAGGTATGAACCCCCTTATCTCCCTCCAGCTATGGGTAAATAGTAGGGCAGACTAGGTTCTTCAGCCTTGGTTAGGCAACTAGTCTAGGAGAAGGAAAACTCTGAATTAAAACCTGTTAAACTCCGCTTAAAATTTGACCTTGTGTCATATCCTGCCCGAGCGGAGGGGTTGGTAAATAGGATCAAACCAATATTGGTTATATCTTGTTGAGTAAGCCAGTGTAGTTTCAGAGATATTTAAGATGGTGGTTTTTAGATCGTTCTAAGTTTTGTTTACGTTGTTGAACAAGTTTGAGCGGAACAATTACTCTCTGACACAGTTCTGAAATTCTTTAATAATCTGTTGATTGTTCAAGACAAATACTTTCAGCTTTCTATTCAGTCATTTGTTTTGCTGTGTGTGATGATAGATGTTTGAATAATGTAATGTGCCGAATGAGTCGATAGTCAATTCAGTAATCATTAGCATTTACTATGAATGTGAACGTCTGCGATATCACGGAAAGAAATAGCGACATAAGAATGGTGCCAGCGACCGGATAAATGATGGTGTTACGAGGTTTTCAAACTTGTCTTTTGCTTAAATATGGTGTTTGTCATCACGAGATATTGGTCTTCACAGGTTATCAGAAGAAGGTGTCTATTTTTATCTGCGTTGCTTACTGCATGTTTTTTATGAGTGCTACGTTCCCAGAGGTCGAACCCTTTACCAACTCTAGCGTTGAAGTCGCCAAGAACCATGTAGTCCCTCGTTTTGATGTTACGGATAGTTATACTGAGAGAAGAGAGGTTCACCTTGAAATGGGGTTCACCGAAATGGTTGATGAGATGGTTATTTCATCACAAAACCTTCACCCCAAAGACGCGGTCTAGGAATGGATAGATTCTTCCATTAGAATGTTGATTCACTACCAGCCTCTCTCACCAACCCATCACTAAGACGTGTCTTGCTGAGAGCAGCTATATCAATGTTTTGTTTGTAGAGCTCGTAGACAATAAATGCTGTCCCTCGTTCAGTTCTGTCAGAATATGAATTGTCATTAAGTGTTCCGACATTCCAGGAACCAAAGCTGAGGTTGGACTTCTTTAGTTTTCTACTCCAGTATGTTCTTTCTGGCTGCGAATGGCCAGGACATGAAATTGATTTAGGTTGTGTTTGGGATTCTTTTTCTCGCACCTTCTCAGTGTAGTGGGAGTGTTTTCTTGGGCCACACAGTCTGAGAGGAACTTCCACCTCTTCCAAGTGCATAGAAGACCATCTTATGGCTGCTGCTTCTGTGATATATCTAAACTAGAAACCTCCAACTACACACAGTTGTTTCCGTTGACACTACTAATCGTCGGAGCAATTGAGGTTGATATATACGAGATACTATTAAAATAATGAGAGGGAGAGAGATGTAGGATCTATGAGAGTGCTCTTGTATAAAAAGATTAACGTACGAAGACTGTTGCACATTAGTATTCACACAGCAAGGTTATCTGTAAAGACAAATGACCAAGTATGGTGCACTGTGATATCTATATACTAGATGACCTTTGACCTTTCACGATGTTCCTTCCCTCATTTGACACGTCTTTTTTTAATCTTGCAGAGTATCTCACGAACCTTCACACGAGATAAAACAGGATGGGTTAGTCACCGATCATCCAAGTGGAGCAGGATAAACAAATCTCCAGTATATGTTTCCAAACGGCTGGCACCTTTAACAATAATGTTAAGACTTCAAACATTGTGTTCATTGATTTGTCACTTGGTTGACTTCTTCTGACAACCCGGTATGGAACTATTCTGAACTAAATCTTCCAGTTTAAATAGATACATAAATCCAGCGCTAGCTTCGAAATTCCTTTCGAATATAAAGTCCTGTTTTCAATGTAAGCTGTCAATCAGGTGACCTTGACACGTATGTCATTTTACTCACATTTTCAGAATGGGCTAATGAAATCATTACATAAAAGTAAGAGATCTGGATAATATGTTGCACATTGTATAATTTTCCATCCAACCGCTTTGGTTGTTTTCTGCATTGCGTCATCAACTAGAGGACAAGCACTATTAAATCTCAAAATCACTGTCAACATTTTTGTTTAGAAGAGGGCATTTGCTGATGTAATTCAACGTTCAAATGTTTCTGCCATCTAAAAATTTCTGGTTGGTTAGTTTTAGGCCATATCAACTTTTGTTGGGTTATTTGATGCTAAAGTTACTCTTAGTTTCTTTTTTGGTTTTCTTTTTTCATTATTTATTTATTTATTTTTGCAAGCAGTTATCTTGTTTAAGCCTCTGATAATAATTATCCAAAGTAAACCATTGTAGCTTCAAGTAACTATTCTTTAAAAATAGTCCACACATAATTATATAGTTCCAAGTATTCCTATCTAGTAGTCATAATTTCTACACACATATATTTTACTCATAGATGGAACCTTAAAAGACACTATTACTCTTGGTCAGAGTGGATCTGAGGGTAATAGCAACAAAGGGTTAACTCAACACTCACCGGAGCTCCAGGACTTGAGCCCCAACGATAGATGCAATCTAGTATCATACTCAACTGATTTTACTGATTCATCTCAAAATCGCCACATGTTTAATTCATCGGTTTTCAGCTTTTAAGGTTTTTGAAAGTGCTTTTTTACCCTTGAGCTCAAAATATTATTTAAAAAATCGTTCCCAACTCATGAGACTGTACCTGTTACATTATTACAATAAGCTTCGGTGTTTCACTACTTCTACTGTCGCTGATTATTTTGAAAGTTAAACACGAAGGGTAAACAATGTCAAATGCACTATCTGTTCAACTACGAATATCTTCTCTAAATTAAAGTAAAACTATTACTTTTTTGCAAATTCTTCTAAAGAAATCTGCATGCAAAAGAAGCTAAAGAAACTTCAAAGATTTCCCTAATATTAAACCAAATATAAAATGTTTGCATCAATGTTTCTATTTTTTAAATATAGAAGAACAGAAGAAAACAGCCAACCAATTCGATTGACCCGCGTGTGTTTTTAAAGAGACCGAACAGAACGTTACAATTTTTATATTAAATAATCAAAAAATGAACTTTCATTCTCCAATCGTTACCCAAAAACATCTGAAAGAATCCGAAATTTGTTTAATTCTAGTTTCCATAACGAAAGAAGCCGTGTAATTCTAAGGAATCCTCTTAAATGTTTACATTGTGTACGTGACAATAACTGTGGTCAACACCTAATTGGCCAATAAAACACACTACACACCTGATCCTCACTTTCTTGATCAACAAACACAAAGGCTTTGTTATACGCTGTCAATTTCATGTCATCTCATCATTGAATCCTGTGAGATTACTCTTCTTTTTATTGTTTTGCTGAAAACTTTATTCGCCCTAAAGATTCGAAAATTGCTTAACAATTGTCGACTAAACGGGAGATGGCAAAGAATGACAGATAGGAAAAAGAAACAGGAACGATCAAAATTTTAACCGGGGATAAAGAATGTTGTGACTGCCAAAAGCTTCCCACTTGAGACAGCTCGTTATTCTCACAACTCTTTTGTTCCATGTGCTCTTGTTGCATTCTAAAATTCATGCGATAAGCTCAAGTGTTCACGAATGGCGCATACACCTTAGTATTGATCGCTCACTTTGAGAAGAGATGCAGCTCAAGTCGAATTACGTACTCGCTTGCGCATGCGTATAATTGCACCAGAAAAGGATTAAAACCGCTTTTACCGGGTAAGAGAGCGGGATGGCGATTAGGTTACATAGTGCTCCGAACAATGACAGATGAGCTTCGCTAATTCAGAATCCAATAGCTGAGCAGAATCGATGGGTCGGATTTGAAAATTGCTGGATACCAGTGATGATTTCCTGCTTGGCGTGAATAACTGCAGCGTAGTATCGACTTGCTCCAATAAGCAAAAGAACAAAGGAAGTAGATAAGAGCTAGAGATTTTAATTTTAAAGAATTGATGTAAACAAATCTTCATATTTTCTAAAGGATAAGAGTCGATGGTAGATTGCCAATAGCATGAGGAGTTACAATAGGAATTTAAATGAACGCCAGAATTGATTTTACAAACAAATAGATAGACTCAGTTTTCGGAAAGCCGATACTAAGCAATTTTCTATGGTCTGAATCGGTGTAAATCTATAATACCGATCAAACAAAACAACTGATCTGAATATTCTTAATAAGATTTGAACAAAAACAATCGACCATAGAATAAAAACAACAACATATGACAAAAGATATCAAACTGCATGTAAAACTGTACTGAATTTATCCATATCTATTTATACATTACCCAAATCCCTATTACTATTTATAAATGATTGCTTAAATGTTTACCTGCGTGTTCCGGTGGCCTTTTGAAAATTTCCTTATCACCAAAGTTTACAGCCAGTCTTTTAGAATATCATTAATGTATGACGTCGTCTCCGTAAATTTGATGTTTTGAACTTTGGGAAATCAGGACAGACACTAATAATTTCTAAGGTTTATCTTAATTTGGGACCTCAGAGTGTATTTACTAAACCTCTTCACCACAGGAAGGATGCGAAACAAGGTCAATTTTTTAAGGTAGTACAACTCGTTTAAATTCAAAGTTTTCCTTCTTCTTGATGGTTGCCTAACCAAAGTAAATAACTTACTCTGCCCTACTATTTGACCATAGCTGGCAGGGAGAACAGATGGATTCCCGCATTTCGCAAGGGCATTAACACGAAGTGGAACGTCAACAGGCTCGTCTAGGATTTGATTCCATTTCCTACGACGTAATGATGACTGATCCTCTATATTTCGCACTCGGGGAGAATCAAACTCGAAAGTAATTGCTAGCCAAATTATATAACACTAAGTGAGGATCAAACTCCCTTTTCAATAGTAATTGCTTGCCAAAGCTTGCTCACCATTATGCCACGTGAAGTGTCCAGTGAAAATCTAATAACAGCTTAGATGTGGAAAAGTAACCCGCAAGCGTATATCACCTAGTGAGGATCAAACTCACTTTTCAGCAGTAATTGATCAAAGATGGGAGCTCGCCAATTATTATATCACTCCGAGATGTTCCAAACGATGTATAATGGAATAACTCTTGACCCGAACTATTTGGCTTATAGGCTCCAAGTGTTACTGGAGATTGACTTTTATTAAAATAGTTTATTCTTTCCAAAACATTATGCATTAATTCTGAATTGAATTACCACGACCAGAAAATCCAATTAATCTAAATGTGTCTTGCAAGTTACATCCGCACTCTTTATAGAGGACACGTCTGGGAAGACGTCGCCCTAGAGGTGACCGTGTCCTCTATAAAGAGTACGGATGTAACTTGCAAGACACATTCTGGTTAATTGGCCGCGCAATTACCATGACTAATTGATTTGGCATCATTTGTGTGTGATGTGGATTGATGGCTCAGTGGTAGAGATCGGCTTTACATTCTGAGATCGCTGGCTCGATCTCCACAGGGGGAGATCACGGTAAACGCCGCTGATGAGACCTAATGAGGTCGAAACAGCTGTCCAGCGTTTCCGTATGTCGCGCGCCACTGTTCGTCAGTTTTTTTGGTCGTGGTAATTCAATTCACAATATAATTCTTCGACTTAAAAAAGAAAAATATACATTATGCATTAACTTTTTTATGAAACAACTTTTGAATTTTTACTAAACGAAAAATTCTAAGCGAATAAAATAAGTTGGAACGTTGTTGTTTTTTTTTACTCAAGAATGTGAAAGGTATTGTAAGAAAAATCAGAAAGAATATTATTTTCAATAGTTGAATTTTCAATAAAAAGGTAAATACAACAAGCCTTCTTTCCTTCATTTACTCTTCATCATTCATTTTGCTGACCTTGTTATAGTGCATGAGTTATCTCGTTTTAATCAAAATTTGGCTACATATTTTAAACAAAAAAAATGCAGTTTTTTATTATATTTTCATTATTCCTTGATTACATTTTAATAATTTATAAAAGCAAAAGTATGCACTAAAATAATAAGCAGTTTTAAAAAAATAATCTGCTAAGGGGTTAATTCTCGTTTACAACTTCAAACTTAAAAGGCGGGAAAATTTTTTTTTTTTTCGAATTAATAAAAATCTTTACAGAAGTTTATGTCCATTTTTAGGATAAACGAAAAATTGTTTAGGTTTGGTTTCTTTGCTTAATGGCATAATAACCTTTGTATGATATTTATAGTAAAGCCATCATTGTAGAAAAACAGCAGGGATACTATTTAACTCATTGCTGGGAGGTAAGGAGTTCATACCTTTCCCAAAAGTATTAGTCTGGAAGTAAACGTAATTGCGCGACTGGGGTTCAAATTCGCTTACTATGAAGCTGCAATCAAGCACCATTAATAAATGAGGGCTCTTCTTTTTTCCGTAAAAATAAAAGCTACATTTTTATTTTTGGTATTTGTTGAATAACATTTACAGTTTTGTTCAACTTTTTTTTTTCATTTTTCAGCCAACTTCATCCGTCCATCCTCTCAGAAATTGTATTTGTCTTTCTCAGCAAAGAACTTTTCTAGACGTATCTTGCAGCCTTTCAGAGAACTGATTTTTTTTTTTTCATTTAATGAATTCCGTAAAGTCTGTAATAAAAGATAATCCAACCTTGCATTTTCTGGTGTGTCAATTTCTCAGCCAAATTATAACAACATTTGTTTGGCTATCATAGTAACATAAAATCTAGCATTATCCTTTTCTGTCAACTGATCCTGGATGCCTTTCATTGACTGCGTCTTTTGATTTATCCTATTAGGAGCAATACTAGTTTGAGTCAATCCACTGTATACACATTGTTTTCTTCTTTAAAAGATGAAGAGGAGCTTTTTGTGGTGTGAATAGCAGTTTATTTCACTTGTCACAAAAATAAAATTGCCATTCTTCTTTAATAAAAGATTAAATTAAATTGCACACACACACACACACACACACACACACACACATATATATATATATATATATATATATATATATATATATATATATATATATATGTGAAGTTCCTCGTATATTATACAACATTTGGATCTTTTATCAAAACTATTTGACAATATTACATCATTGTTTGCGTTTATCTTCACGCTAATACTCCCGGGAAATTTGTTTGAAATCTATTTGTTCATTTCTCCCCGACCCAGATATGGGTAAAAAGGGGCAGACTGGGTTTTTTAGTCTTCATACAAAAACTAGTATAGGAGAAGGAAAACTCTCAATTCAAACCAGTTTTACTACGCTTAAAAATTGACATTGTGACACAAATTGTAGCAGAGAGGTTTGGTAAATACATGCTTACCTTACTGACTAGTGAAAATCAATACAAATTTCTTAAAAGAAAAAATCTAAATCCATTTAACCGTAATCCAACAAAAACGGAATACACAATAAAAATAACTTTAGAGAATAAAGAAATTTCCTGTCCGATTAGCAACTGAATGGTAACTTGGTAGAGGTCTCTATTCGAGACAAACGACGGAGATAAGAATGAGATGCTGATTAGAATCTTTCATTAATCCTTCTTAAATAAAAGGATCAATATAATCAAGGATTGTTATTACAACGGAAACCAAACGGATTCAAGAGTCATCTAATTCTGCTTAAAGCTTTCTAAAGCTCTCCAAAATTGCTAGAAATCACTTTATTACTCATTTGCTCATTACAAATCTACTCAGTTGTTGTCCTGAATAGGGCAACTAAGAACTTTTCTATCAATTCTGCTGTAATGTACAAAAAAGTATATAGAAATGTAATAATTACATTAATAATCTACATAACTCTGAAATGTTAATCAAAATCCTTCCCTCCTTTCTAAATAGAAGGATCAACATCATTTCGTATTGTCATTACAATAGGAACCCAACGGTTTCTTGGGTCGTCAGGTTGTGAATGAAGTTAATATGTGATCTATTAAAAGATTTGGCGTACAACTTCTTGGCATCACTCGATTTAATAACGTGAATTTAAGCCTTTCGAAAAACATTTCACAAGTGGTTTACAAGGTGATCTTGGCTTCGCGTTGGAAACAGAATCTGACTCAACGGTAGATTATTTTGGCTTCCACTCCTTATCAATTTATGATGGAGGGGGTTCTTCTCTCATTGACATGTGAGGATATATTAGTAAATAAAGGTTGGCGGTAGATGTAGGTGATTGTGATACTGCAGTTAGATATCTGATTTGATTATATCTGATGCCAAACCAGGGGAGTCGGATCGAGAAGGTCAAACGTTTCCATCGTTACTCCTTAACGCAGGCCAAAACCCTAAATCGATACAAAATCTTCCGCCTTAATAGATGATGACAACCTTTAGAAAACGGACTGCTAAGTTTTGAGGGCGCTTAATTTTCGGCCGTCTAGGCTCTAACAAATAATATTGCAGATACCTCAAGCATTAGCGGATGACTCTCCTCACCCGACCTAATAACCGAAAACAGTCACAAGCAGTGTATATAACTCAAAGCAGCCGGACCCCCTGGAGGAAATTCGACCACGGGAGTATAGATAAATATTTAACCGTCTATAGAGTTCCATTGCTCAGGCTCCATTACGCAAAGGTCCCATTCGTGTTCTGCTCAAATTTTCCAATATAGACTGCGAGGAAGAAACTAGAACCTTCATAATTTATTAACCTTCACCGAAAGATAATTCAGTTGCATCTACCGCCGTTTCGATTTGATGTTTCTTCTCTATCGGATATTTTCGTTGTCGTCGTCGTCGTCGTTATCCTAAGCGACAGTTGTCTGATGTTTATGCCATCTCGGCTGAGAGATAGCCATTTTCGAATGTCTTTACCGGGCACGATTGAGTCTGACGGCAGAATTAATTGGGAAAAGCTAATCAATGACCTGAGTGTAACTGAGAAGGGACAATATTCGAGGATTCATTTAATATACACCCAGTTCAATCTTGCCGTGCACGCTTCTTCTGGCACTCCTTTCTTATACATACATACATATATATATCTATCTATATATATATATATGTAATAGTAAAAAAAATGTAAATTAGAAAATCATCCAATCATTAAAGCTTAGAATATACTAACTGTATCCCCTGTAATGGGGTAAGAGCCTGCACCCAAAAAGAGGGGTCCCCTGGATATGCAATAAACTGCATCTGATTATGTGTTTTCAGTTCAGTAGATCTGAGGAGCGTGAAATACCCCTTCACTGCTATTACTCTCAGATCCACTCTGAACCGGTATGATAGTACCTGTTATGGTCCAATCTATGGATCAAATAAATTTGTTTAAAAACTATTTGTATACGATAGGAACGTGTACAAAACAAAACAAAAAACCTTTAAGAAACAACTACACAAAAATGTAAGCATGAACGTATAATGTTATGATTCCCTAAACTCTAGGCATCAATCAACCCTTGATAGATTGACGTGCCGTTAAAATCTATCAATCAAAAAGGAAAGTTTGAATAAAAGTGCCCGATGCTCTGAGAGCAGAACTGGTATAAAACCTAAACGACGTTATAACTGTGAGCACTATAAGTTCGCTACTTGAAGTTACATGTAATATGCACAATCATCAGATGGAAATATGATAAAAGTGGCTAATTAGTTGTATAGTGTGGTGTATAGTCACATGGTAAGATGTAATCAGATTATCAAGCCCAGGATTGTGTTAAAATATTGGTGTAAATCATATGCACCATCAAAGCCAATCATCATATTTTAATTCTAACTGTTTAATGAACAGGTAAGAATTTTCCATCTTAGACACATTATATATATATATATATATATATATATATATATATATATATATATATATATATATGGCGTATGGCGCATTGTATTGTAAGAAAACTAGCAGATTATTTTAGAAAATGCCATCAATGCTACATTCTTCCTTTTTAATGAAGCAAATAATTTAGTGCACTTAAGGTCCTACTCTTGAGATCAATTTATTACTAATTTTGATATCATACTTTGCAATAATTGAAAGGCTTGTTTTCCCTCACACTTCCTGCTTTGGCTTTTGCGTCAAGCAGTCGTTTATTGAATTGTGCTGGGAATATTCAGTATCTAATAATTCTTTTCTTCGCTCATTTACTTTTGAATTTCATCTGATGATTGCATTTTTTTAATAAATGAAACTTCAAGTCATTAAACGAACAAAAAGAGGTGAGATATCAATTTCTTTTAGGTTTTATCTTTCTCTATTGACCAGCATTTGAACACTTTCTTTCACCGTTTCTTTCATTTTCTAGAAAGGTTTTTCTTAAATAATCTGTTTTTTCATTGACACGTATATATATATATATATATATATATATGTGTGTGTGTGTGTGTGTTCTCTTGCACGGCATTCACCTGATGTAAACTAAGCCGGCTCCAAATGTATATTCACTTGTGGAGTCTCTTTGGGATTAGTGGGAGGGGACCCCATTCGATATATATATATATATCAATGAGTTCATCGCCTGACGAAAAAAAAGGCTTCAGGGAAAATATATATTTTTCAACATAATCTCTTCCTCCCCCGCCCCACAATGCACTTCCTTCAGTTGTGAATATCATTAATTTCACAAAATTTGCATTGAAATTTTCAGATGAAAATTCTGCTAACACTACGTTTCACTTTATGGCCGTACCTCGTTACAGTGTTTGTTAATCTCGGAGAGACTACTGATTAGTGGGTTCGATCTACACTATATGCCCCTTACTTAAAGCTTTGTGACAAATCTTTTCTGTACTTTGATTTTTTATTATTTTCTAGCTCCTTGAATAGTGTAATGTTTAGAAAGTTGGTTAGCGTGTAAGTTCGATTCTCATTGGGCGCCACATATTTCTGGCCTTGTCCCAAATCAAGGTAAGCATTGTAAATTACTAACTTTAAACGATAATGAGAGGTTTTTAAAGATTTATTTGCCTTTTTATCGGTTCAAAATTTAACCAACCTCCTTTGTGCAAATATTGTTGATATATAATGTTGCCCTTTTAACAATATCAAAGGAACATTTGTGACCTATTCCTTCTGGATGGTGCCATGATTATCAGTGGGATGGAACTTTAATTTTCTGGCCATCTTCTAAATTCGATTCTTTAATAAAAATCATTCTATAAATTGTGCTCTAATGTGAAAGCGGCACGTGGCATTTCTTTCTTTATAAATGAGCCTGCGAAGACTTTTTTCGTATGGGCACTTTTATTTATAGTACACACATGAAACTCTTGTCCCCTTTGAAGTAATCTCCTCCAGCTGCAATGCACTTGTTTTACCGTTCCAACTTCTGAAACGCCCCATGGAAGTCCTCTTGTGTGAGTGTGTCAATGACCTTCGTCACAGCCTCTTTCATCTCCTCAATTGTCTCATAACGACAGCCTCTGAGCTTAGGGAATTACCAAAAGTCACAGGGAGCAAGGTCTGGACTATAGAGAGGGTGAGGAGCTGTCTTGATGCCCATCTTGGTCAAATAGTCTGTGACAAAGATGGAGTTGTGGACTGGGGCATTGTCCTTGTGGAAATGTCACTGACCCGATTTGAGGAGTAGTGGCCTCTTCCGACAGAATCTCTTCCTGAACTTTCTTAAAACCTCAACATAGTAACCCTAACCCTAAACCTTTGGCCAACCAACTGTGGTGTATTGACTTCCTTACTACTCCCGCACCTCTCATCATCCCTCACAGACTCCCTACCTTCCTTGAATCTCTTATGCCACTCAAAAACTGATGGTCGATTCATGCAAGATGCTCCAAAAGCAGTCTTGAGTATTCCATATGTTTCTGTGGCATTTTTCCAAGTTTAATAAAGAATGTTTTTGCATATCGTTCAGATTGCATTTTTGAAATTCACCAGCTGTAACAATCAGGCTTTAGTAGGGTGTATTCGAATTCCTGTTGTAGCTGTTTATTTGAACCTAAAATAATAAAAATTGGTCAGTCATCTCATAAGATGAATAGCAATAATATACTGAATTTTCAAGTGTCTACGACAATTTTAAATGCCTGTACAAAAAAGTCTGGAAACTTATTTAAGGCACTGTTATATAGTCACATAATAAATATGCTTATATACATGTTCATGCAGCATCATAACGACACCACAATTACGACACAGTGACAAAGACGCAAGAAGGAAGACGCAGGAAGACTTATTTACAAAAATATATACCTCTCACTTTATTGCAAGGGTTCGAAAGGGTTGTTCAAGGGTTGCATGTGAGAGGGAGCTGGAGATCGAACATAACTGCAATATTTTGACCCCACTGTTATGACCGTCACGTTGTGTCTTTCTTGTTCTCCTGATGCTGGAGTCCACTCCATCGGGGTTCCCGAGGGCCCCCTCGGTCGGGTGTGGCTTTCCCTAACACATCTGGTCTCTAGCTGTCTGGAATTCTACTGGCAACTCCTTTGGCACCCAACTCCACTCAATTATATAATAATTCAACGCCCATACGATCGCCTACTGGATCTTTGAAATCGAATGTTTAATCGTCATCAAGCGGAAATAACTGTCATGCAGTTCAGAGGTCACTCTCTTCCGGTGCATCAGTCTGTATTGGCACAGTGGGACCTTCACCTTGTCCCATATTATAAGCCTTAATCCGCCCACGCGATCTCTTTCGATTACTGGCCATTGGAATGTGTCACTTCCTTCCGGTGCATCACCTTGGAATAGCATTTTTTGGGGCCAGGTCGAAGGTCAAAACATAACAGCACCACGTATGTATTTATGTATGTATGTATTTTTTATATATACCATATATTTAGAGAGAGTGTATATATATATTAATTACATGTATTTTATATCTATAATTATATTGTATATATGATGTCTATATTATAGAAATTTTCTATACATATATCTTTTATATCGATCTTCTACATACATCAGTATCTTTATTTTATAAATCTATATATATATTATGCACACACACACACACACACACAGATATATATATATATATATATATATATATATATATATATATATATATTCTTCTTACGATTGCATCAGGTGAATGCTAAAAAAACGAATACAGCCTAAGATTGATTTGAACAACGCAAGAATGCTGCGCTCCGTCTTGAACAAATCCTGAAAGCAACACCCCACGAAACAATAACTCTACGACCATCAGCCTCCTATCACATGAACCTTTCAAGTAAAACAAAAATGACATAGTGGAAACAGCTGGAGAAGAATGGGAGAACTTATAAACCATGTTTTTTCTTATATCCCTGCTTTTTATTCTGCAAAGACTCACATCAGCATTTCTTGGATAAGACTGTTGCCTAGAAGACCTAACAGGTGAGAAGAATGATAGGAATTAATGCTGAGAGAGATACTGGGAACTGTACTATCACCACGTCTTGATGATATATGTGTGTGTGTGTGTGTGTGTGATCATCCGTTCATTCTTTATTTTTCTCTATTCACAGTTACACACGAAGGTGGAATTACCTTTATCTCTTAAAATTTATCACTTACCCTATATTGAAATTAGAAATCCAGTGAAAACCTTTAACAAATTTAATCACCATATTTCGTCAGAAAGAAACTTATTTACCCTGGTAAAATAGTCCCTGGTAAAGTAAAGCTTTGTATTTATTTCTGTAAAAGCTGAAGTAGATACTTGGGGCACAACAGCATTTGATAATTCAAGAATAAAAAAGTATTTTTTCTCAGATAGTTTCCAACATTGGCAGGGGAATTTTCGTCAGTGCTAAATAAAAAACTTCATGGCACATTCGCGAAAATCTGTACCAATGAAAGTGACCAACTTTTGCACAGTTGAGATGAAAAAAATTTTACCAGGAAAATGTTGTCTACGTAGCCCATCTTTCATGGGACCAATGTGTGTGGATGAGTTGATCGAGGTGCTCTTCCTCAGCTTCACTTCTCATAAAGCCATATTGAATGTGGCTTGTCACTCACATAGTTGTGACCTCTACTGAAATACGTTACTCACCAACAAATTATGCTCAAATCCCTCGTTTGTCCGGCAAAAACTCTTAGTAATCGTCAGTGAATATAAATTGGTGTAATTTTTTTCTTCTTAAAAGAATTCCTATGCACACCTCTGCTTTCAGATGCCATTTTTCCAGACTGCCGCTCAGCTACTATCTAAAAAAAAGCAAAAAATATATATGAGACACATTTCAATCTCAACTGCCATCTGTCTCTGACGTTGTGAAACAACATAATAAAATAGGAATCATTACTTTTGAAGTGACTTCTTATGCAAGATCTTGTTCGTTGTACGGTATGCAAAATATTGTTTATCGCTTGCAAGAAGGCATGCGAGATAAAGGTAAATTCATGAGGGAAGATAGTGTTTTGTAGTTGAAAATTTGTTTTTTCTAACGGTGTTACTGTTCTCCCGGTTGCAGTTTCCATAGAAATAAATGGGAGGCTTTACTCTCGGAGCATCATTCATTTTTGTCATGTCAGTATATAAACCCTTGTTTGTATCAATATATATATATATATATATATATATATATATATATATATATATATACTTATACGTTTAATAAAAGAAATAAAAAATGAGTAATTATTGCAAGGATATGAGCACGTCATGGCCCAGCGGTTAGAGTGTTCGCCAATGGCCCGGGAGACCTGGGTTCAATCCCAGGTCGAGTCATACCAAAGACTTTAAAAATGGTACTTGATACCACCTTGCTTAACACTCAGCATTATAAGGTACGGTTCAAGGGTAAAGTGGAGCAATCCTGGGAATGGAGTAGCGCCCTCCCCTACACCTTGGTGTAGTAGCTATCGAAAAGGGAGCCTTCGGGTCACCCTCGACTATGGTCGCTAACTTTACTTTACTTACTTACTTTTATTGCGTACGGTTGTTTTTCGTATTGATTATTACTTATATAATAGGGGGATAAAGAGACGAAACAGTCAACTACATAATAAGCGAATGCAGCATATTGATACAGGAGTTCATGTAAGACTGGGTGGAGAAGATGATCCACTGGAAATTATGCATTTGACTAAAATTTAACCATACTGACAATGGAATCTGCACAAACCAAAAACTGTTCTAAAAAATGAGACAAAACTCTCTGAGACTTTGAGGAAGAGGCAGACCGCTCAATATAACCAAAAGACCAGATCTAGTTTTAATGAACAAAGAGAAAAGAAAGTGGTAATTAATAGACATCGTCATTCTAGTAGATTCCTAAGTTAAATTTAAGGAAAACGAAAAACTAGATAAGTATCTGGACCTTGCCAGAGATCCAAAAAGAAGTTGTGGATCATTGATGTGACCGGAATACCAATCATTTTTCGAGTTCTTGGTACAATCCCGAAAATTTATGGAAAGAAACTCTCGGACGATAACACTGCTGAAATACTTGGATCCATTCTGGAAAACTAAGGAGGGTTGCTGTCACCCGGACTTCAGTGAAAACAAGAAAACTGACCACGGTGTACAAAGGTAAGAGATTATGTCAATAGACTATATTTCAAAAGAAAAGAATAACGAGGAATCACCAGAATTATGGATTGTTTTGCCGCAGCAATTCAGAGATTGAAGAACAAAAAACGAGGAAAGAGCGACTAATTACATCAGCCACAAACTGCATCAAAAATAACACAGGGAAATACTGAAAAGCAGGAATTATAAAATCTAGAAGGCAACAAGTGGAAGAAAAATAATTCCATGGATACTTCAGAATATAGACAAAGGAAATTGTGCATGAGACATGACTGCACAAAAGATAGTTTAAGATGGAGGCTGAATTGTTCTTAATTGCAGCCTAAAACAACTCCATGTGTGAACCAATTACGTAATTAGAATTAATAAAACTCCTAAGAATATGTGTAGGCTATGTGAAGTGAGATATGAAACAGTTAATCACAAAGTAAGTAATCTGTCACAGAATAAAAATAAAGGCAGGCATAACTGTACAGGGAAGAGGAAGGTCGTTAGAAGATGAATATGCTAGGTCGTTATCCTAGATTTTCTTTTCTCCGTCTGCTTATTTCGTTTTGTTTATTGTCATTTATATCCTTTCCTTGAAATTCGAAAAGATTTTATATCAAGTCATTATTATTAGTCAACCGACCCGACCATCAGAAAAAGATACTGTATTAGATGTATTTTTAGTTAGCTTTTATGCAACTGCTTTTTCCAATTTATATTAAAATCATTCCATTAAAAAACGACGTTTTACAAAAACGTTTCGTTAACGCCTTCAAATCATCAGAAAACAATAATACGCAAATATAAATGTTATGAACGAGTCTAGGAACTATACAAAGAATATTTTCTGAATAAAATCAGTATATTTCCTGCTTTAATCATTTTTGTTGGGTTTTTTTCTTCCAATAATTACTGTCTTTAATACATGACTGTGTGATTTCTTGTGATGCATCTGGAAGACAAAATGGCAAGATTCTGGTTATGAATTATCCTTAATTTCTTCCAGAAACTAATATCGTTTCCATGGCGTCAATCTTAATGAAAAATATGTCAAAAATAGTCGAATCCTGTGTCAAAATAAAGAAATACTTTTCCAGAAAAATTCTCCAACGAGGGGAAAATACGGATCAGCAAACAGAACATAGTATGAAATATTTGTTTTGTTGTTGTTGTTGTTTTTTTTTTTTGCACACGTCACGCCAACAGGAATTCGACAATATTTACTCACGGTAGGCCACTAGAAATTTGACAACTGACGCACACGGCACAGATTTAGAAATTAGACTATAGTCGCACACGGAAGAAAAACGGTTAAATGACCAGAGACTTCAGGGCAGCCCTCACGTTACGCTTTTTCATACATGACTAAAACTAAATTCTAAATCTAACCAATGGCAACAGAATAATGTTCAAGATTCAGGACTCTTCGAATCAGGTTTGAATTGCTTAGCATTCATTCTGGAAGACTTTGCAGCTACTGAGCTGACTGCATTATAACGACCCTATTGAAGATAACGTTTTAAGTGGAGTATATTGACTGCACAGACGAATTGATATAGTCGATCAAATTTTCATTGTCATATGTAGCAACATAATAGGCGTAATAGTGAAGACGTACCTTTAAGATCGTTGGCGACATCGATGAAAACAAGGATTTAATGCAAAAACAGGCACTGAGTCAGAAATGACTCGTTTATGTTGGGCGGCTGAAGATAATCGGAGAAATAAACAATCGAAGTGATTTCTGACAATTGTCTTTTGGATAAGCAAAGACATTTCGTTATGGTAGCCTCTTTTCATGCCTGCTTTCATTCACGAGTAGGTATGGCTTATTAATAGATTGTGGAAAGGAAAACTAGTTGTTCATGTTTTTGATAGACTAGAACAAATCTCAATATTTCTCTAGCTAACCATGTATCTTTGCGTCTGATGAGACGGGCAGATAGATAGATAGATAGATAGATAGATATTAACAGATTTAGATGTTGTATACCGTGGTGAAGGAAGAACTATCGAGGAGGAACGACCATAACACTTCTTTATAAAGATATATACGTCTTTTTTATTCTTTCGAAAGGAGTCAAAGCTTCTGTGGTGAAAGACAGACGGACGGACGGAGATGAAGACAACACGCTATATTGAACTACTTCTTCTCTTGACCATACCATGCTGTGTTGTTTTCAAGGTCGCACTTAGCACTTCTGCTTCTCGCCCAGGGTCCTCAACCCGAGGCCGCTGTGGGCCGCTGCCCTTGCGAAGCGCTCTCTGTCTGCAAGCTGGATCTGATTCAAGACTCTCACTGACTCCAACTGACTCGAACTCTCACACGATCATCTACATATATCATTTCATAACACCCATAACTTCCGATCAACCATGTGACCGCTTCCGCTTATTTACACAGGTGCCAAGGCCGAATCCATACTGCCTAGCCCGGAGCAAGCAGCAGGAGGCACTGGCCTCTATGTGAACACAAATAAAACAGAGTTGAGTTTGAAACAAGGAGTCATCTCCACATTAAGTAGCAAGCCTCTAAGATGAGTAGACCAGTTTAAATTCCTCGGCAGTAATATCTCATCTACTGAAACCAATATCAATATTCACCTTGCAAAGATGTGGACTGTTACTGACAGGTTATCGATCATATAAAAATCTGAGTTTCTAATAAAATAAAATGGGGTTTATTGCAAGTACAACTGTATGGTCACACCACCTGGACGCAAACGAAACGCCGAGAGAAAAGGCTAGATGAGAACTATACAAGAATGTTCCGTGCTGTTTTGAACAAATCCTGGAAGCAACAACCCACAAAACAGCAACTGTATCGCCACTTGCCTCATATCTCACAAACCATCTAAGACGAATAATGCATGCGGAGATCAGCTAGAGACGTAAAGATGAACTCATGTGATGTTCTCCGCTGGACTCCTCCACATGGCCATACCAGTGTTGGCCGACCAGCAAGGACTTACATCAGCACAGTGCAGACACTGGATGCAATCTAAAGGACCTGCCAGGAGCGATAGATGATAGGGATGAATAACGAGACAGACAGACAGACAGACAGACAGATAGAAACTCTGTGATATCCACACGACTTGATGATAATAATGATGATGATCTTTAAGATGCGTATTTAAACTAAACTAGGAGAGATAAATGATAACCAGAATGATTAAAGACACACACACACACACACCACACACACACACACACATATATATATATATATATATATTGAGAGAGAGAGATAGAGAGAGATCTCTATACAAAAACTTTTCTCACGCCAACTCATCCCGACCTCCCAGTCATATACTACTACTCGAATCTTTGTTATTCAATCATTTATCCATAACACACACACACACACACACACACACATATATATATATATATATATATATATGCATACACTAAAGCGTGACACAAAACTCGTGTCTCATCTGAGACCAGCAAGTAGAAACCTCTTTCTTCAAATCAGCTATCGGAAAGCCCATAATAAAACAGGCAAAATGTATCTTACTTGCGTGTTTGGGCTTATCGACTGCCTCAACTTGTTCTGACAATAAATCCCAAGTTGCAAAAGAGAACTAACACGCTCATGTTTACATCTTTGAGTGTACTGTTAATCTAATGACAAAATGAATTAGGAAACTCATTGCTGACTTATATATGTCAGTATTTTATGCACTATGTTTTCTTCCAACAACCGATTATATAACAACACCGGTTTAGCCTCTTTTAAAAATATTCTAAAACCGTAAAAATAGTCACTCCTATATAATTGAATTGATTCTTTGATTCTTTCCATAACTGATAATTTCAAGTTTTCTTAGAAATAGAGAAAACAATCGTCAGAACGTTTTGAAAAAAAACAAACTTCCGTCCGATGATTCAATGTTTTTCAATAGAAATATTGAAATACATTGAAAGCTATTAGTTTTGGAATAAGTCTAAGAAGTGCGAATTTCATTTGTTCATAGATTAAATACTGTTCTGGCTGATTAGAATTTCAGCATGTTTGATGCATTCAACATTTTTATTGCTTGTTCTTATTCTTCATATATATATATATTATATATATATATATATATATATATATATATTGTGTATTTTGGCAGCAAGCCATTGTTCAAACAGGGCTTTCTTATAGACCACGGTATATTTTTTCTTATAATCTTCCTGTTTAGACGTTCAAGGCTTCTTGTTTCTTTCGTATGTCAGGATCCAAATGATGAAGAAAGTGTCTCATATTTACACAAATGCTTTCAACCACGTTTCTGGCAGTCCTCAGGGGAACTATTGATTTTTGTTTATTTTTTTGTTTGTTTCTTTTTGTTTTTATGGTGTGAGTTTTACTTACTTGGACGGTTTTGTAGTTTTATTATTGTTATAGATGGTTGGTCCATTCAGTTATACACACACACACATATATATATATATATGTGTGTGTGTGTGTGTGTGTGTGTGTGTGTGTGTGTGTGTGTGATACACGGAAATATTTCTTAATCTTAGTCAAGTTGAGCATAATGTTTGACTAGAAAAGTAACAAGCGAGGATCGAACTCCCATTAACAAATTTACCGATGATACTATCTTGCTAATCTCAACTCTACAGTAAGCTATATATAGTCATGCGTATGTTATGTTATATAAAATTTAAACTCAGGAGAAAATATCTAATTGTTGTTTTAGTCTTTTAATGAAGCATACGTGTACTTGGTTTCATTTGAAAATGTACTCATAATTATCTCAACAAAACTGCTTTGAGCAAACAGTAAATTAACTATATAAGTAAAAAAAAAATTAATAAGTTAATTTGTAAAAAAAATATCTATGAAACTCTAAACTTCAAATATCTAATTTTATTGTTTTGCTGTAAATTTTATCCAATGCTTTTGAGAAAAAATGTTTATTAATACTTTTTACACCATCATTGCTGTTAATTACTTATAAATTCCAATCGTGTATGATTTAAACAAAATGATGGAAAAATTTCCTAGACATTTCATTCCCAACTTCTAAGATAGCATTTTAAGTCATTGCACCATATGAAATTGCTTTCTACATTCAAAAACCATCCTTAACAGCTACTTTCATTTCACTGATATTGTTATCCATGCTGTTGACCGTCCAAACTAAAACGTTCATACCTTGTTTTGTAGAAATTGTTTCAATATTTTCTGTATCAATAAGATTATCCTTCTGAAACATAAACTTTTGGCCACTGATTCAAATACATTCAGTTACTCTATTTGCTTTCCTTAGTATACCCATGGATACTGCCACATTTAGCCACCTGTCAAGAAACTGGAGTGCTATTTTCCCATAATATCCTAAATCGCCTCAAACCACGTCCTCCATATCCATACTTCGAAAAGATTTCCTTTGAGAATCGTAGGTTATTCAAGTAAATCTGGAGGCTATCCGAACCATACAAGTTGATTTTTTTCTTATCTGTAAAGAGTACATTCCGCTACTCTCGGCTCCACGTCTAATAAATTACATTCTGCAGGGGATAATTTACAAAGCTGAAAACTTCTTCCACTATTTTTTTTGGTACCGGAATCCAGGCTTTTTCGTCTGATGGTCAATTTGTCAACTTGAACCCCTATTTCTGCCCTCATTTGAACCATGGACTGATTTAGGTTTGTGCTGCAATGAACCAATAAATTCGCACACCTCATATTCTAGTATTGTATGGGTCTGTCTTCATTTTTCTTGAATACTTAGCTTCCTGGATCATACAAGAAAACAGCCTGACTCTGATTACGTCTCTCAGGTAAGATAGCTACTCATTTAGAAAGTCACCGATCCATCCATATTCGAAATTCGAAAGCTTTGGTCACTTTGACAAACTGTATAACCTTGACGATCCTACCACATTCAGAGTCATAAGCTTCGGTCTCTTTACAATACTGTATAAATTTGATGATTTCCTGACCTAATAACTCGGAAAACTTATGTCTCCTTCCCATACTGTGTACATTTGATGATCCTACCAAATTCAAAGTCGGAAATCTTACGTCTCTTTTCCAAACTGTATACATTTAATGATCCTACCACATTCAAAATCAGAAATATTTCTTCTATTTACTATACTGTGTACACTTGACTGAAAAAAGTTTTTGCACAAATGCAATTTAAACCATTTGCTTATGAAATTCAAAGCAAGAATCCTGATATATTATCATTATGTTTAAATTGATTAACTCGTGAAAATTCCACTGATTAATTAGTATACACAAATGAACATAAACAAAAATATTAAAAGAAGCAGAGGTTTAGTAGTCGTTTCTAAAATAAAAGTAAAAGTAAGGTTGGCGACCGTAGTCGATGGCGACTCGAAGGCTCCCTTTTCAATAGCAACTACACTAAAGTGTAGGGGATGGCGCTACTCCCTTCTCTGGATTGCTCACTTACCCTTGACTGTACCTTATAGTGCTGAATGTTAAGCAAGACGGTATCAAGTACCATTTTTTGAGTCTTTGGTATGACTCGACCGGGGATTGAACCCCAGTCTCCCAGATCATTGGCGAAACTCTACCCATTAAGCCAATGGTCTGGACTAATTTCTAAAAATAAAAAGTGCATATTCTTGTTATGAATCTTGGAGAAATTGTAAATTTTTCTTGGAAAAATAAAACATTGTCAGTTTTGCGGATTTGAGTAATTTTGGTTGCTTCGTTTGTTTGTTTAATGGCTAATCAAACTTCGTGGGTTATTTAATGCGAAAATCATCGTTGTAGAAAAACTGTAGAGTTACTATTTAACCCATGGTTGGTTCATTACTTTGCTTAATAAAATATGCAAATTGATAGCTAAATGTTGCAATAATAATTATTTACTAAGAAGTAATTTACTAAGCTATTTGCAGAGATGTGGCACCCAATGAGATTCGAACTCACCGGTGTAGGTTTGCTTGTCTTGCTTGCTAACCCTTATACAACCATTACTAATTAATTGTCTACAGATGGAGCCATGTGACTTGATATGTCAAACACTTGTTTGTCACGTAACTCGATTATTACATATATACGCAGCCCCCAACGAGTGTCTTGATTATGACACTAAACAATCTGATGGTGACGTTCCAGTAATGCTGGAGCTTTGGGGAATGTGAGGTATCCCTTCATTGCCATCGCTCCTAGGTCCATTCTGGCCCGGAGTGGTAGCATCTGATAGGGTTTAATCTAAGGATCAAATAGAACTAAACTGTGTACTTATGCTAGATTGAATTGTTTGAAATAGAACTGTTTTGACATTTAACTGAGTGTAAACAAAAAACTATACTTTTACTAAACTGAATTGTTTGAAATAGAACTGTTTATACAAATAAAAATGGATTTGGCATTAAATAACCTACAATGGTTTATATGCAATAAAACCAAACCAAACTAAATCAAACCAAACTAATGAAGGGTATTTTCTTATATAAAATTTTATGGAAACCAATACTTTTCGTGAAAGTAATGTTCGGATTTTTCAATGTTGATTTTACTAACTTTCACTTTAATATATAAATCCAATTAAAATCTCAGGAACCCTCTAACAAATCTTAGTACAGAAAGACTTCTACTGCATTCTAAGATTTTTCAAATGCATCAACTGGAAATTCATGTAAGCATGTTTGGTTTTTAAGTACAGTTAAATTTATGATTAAAAAGAAAAGGAATTGTTTGTTACAATTCCGATATAGCTGGAATAAATATTTCAGCGAAAACGAAAGAAAAAGATAGGCAGCAATTAATAGGTACAGGTGTCGCTGTGAAGTCGTCATGGAGCAAGTTGATAAGCTAAGAATTAATGCTAAGCCATAAAGTCATAGTGTTTGTGCGTGGGTATAGGGTGTTTGATTTTAACAAGTCTATTTACACTAAGCGTAACCACCGCCAAGTTTAGAGCATGAAAGTATATATATATATATATATGCTTGTAGTGTAATGTTTACCGTCGTAGGGAATGAACACGGTGAACACAGTTCAAAACCTGGACGTGGCTGTTTCCATTTTCCCTGAGTGCTTATACGCTAGGAAAGGTATGCATTCAACTATATTCCCTCCAGTTATGAATAAATAGTAGGGCAGAATGGACTCTTTAACCTTGTTATGACAACCAGTCTAGGAGAAGGGAAACTCTGAATTCAAACCTGTTTAACTCCAATTAAAAAAACTGACCTTTTGCCACATCCTGCCCGTGCAGAGGAGTTGATATATGTACGAATTTTATTCATGTGTGATGTGTGATTAAAAAAGAAAGGATCGAAACTGAAGCTTTGCATTTAAACTTTAAGTGAACATATGAGCATAGCTGAACTGAAGCCTCACAATCAGATGCAGTTTAGTATCATACCCAGGGCAAAATGTTTCAGAGGAGCTTCCACTAAAAAGGAAAAACTGACTTGAACAAGTCTATTCATGTTAACGTGACTATTTTGAGGAAAATTATTGTTTCATTTATTGTTTCTTTTCTTTCTTTTTTTTTCACTTTGTAAAAGTAGCGTCCGTCTCAATAGGTTTTTAACTTAAATTGGAATTGTCAGAGACGCATAAAAAGTCTAACTATCAGGAGAGCACTTTTCTGTTTTAAAAAATTCATCCTCTAAAATAATTTACGACCGAAATCGAACAAGTAACATCCTTACAGAGAAATGGACGACAGTGCACCTCCAAGGACATACCAGTCTGTGAATGTTTATTCTTTTGGAAGATATCATAGTGTTGGCAGGGGGTTAGCAGTGTTTTCATAAGTAACTAACAGTTTTGTAAATTACCAAACGACGAGGCTTTTACCTGAAAGCCAGAACTACAAGAATTTCTCGAGAATTGTATTTCGCGTTTCAATGAGTTTTGCGAAGTGTTAAACATGATTTCTAGGGTAAACCCATAAAGAATTGCATCATGTTTTCCAAGTCAGTAAATTTTTATTTCCCGGATTTGATGTGGGGTCGGGGGAACGCGAGTGAGGGAGTCGGGGTTGCATTACATAATGAAGGTGGCGCGATTTAGCAGCTACGGTGGCTGTCGTTGCGTTGCCATGGCAACGCTGATGGAAAAGGTGAACGGGCTCTTGGTTTTAACACAGAGAACAAGGTCCAGAGTGTTTAGTGTCGGTAAAGAGATTGCTAAAGATATGAGGGTGGGATTGGTTGGTTGGTTGGTGAGCCTGGTTTGCCAGTCAGAGTTTTGGGTTCGTGTTTGCTTCTCACTTGATTGAAACTAGATGAGTTTGGGAGCCAGGTGGTATGAATGACGTTGAAGTATCCGTTGCCAGTGACGGAGGATTGATTATTTAAACGCTAGAGGAGGTGTATACTTGTCGAGAAGTTGATGTGCTTGAAAAGGGTTAAAGGAAGCTGATAGAAGAGACCATGGCTAGGAGATGGTACCTATATTTTAGAAGGTTGAATCTCCAGGTTAGATCGTTCAGATGGCGCTTGCTTCTGATCATGCAGGTGTAAATACACCTTTCTATTTGAAAATCGGAAATTGTCATGAAGGTGTTTAAGTTGTGGTTTCTAATTTTAGGCTTATATCGATCTAGAAAGTGTCGGTCATGAATTTGAAAGAATAGAAAATGCTTCTTCTCTTCTGAATTTAACACAATGGACTTTGAATATTGGCAGAAAACAATGAAAAAGATTTTATTTACTCATTAGTATCTGTAAAGAAGTGTATAAGATATTTTTGTTATTTTCTCATAGCATTTTAAATCTATTGCCTTAATTTGTCACTTACTAAGGTTTGCTCCGTTTAAAACAGGGCCAGAATTATGAGAAACCAAGTGAGAATCGGACTCACTATAGCTCAGTCAGCTGGGGCTGTAGAATACACCAACTGCTTCTCTGCAGAGTAACCACACCCCCAACGAGTGTCCTGGATATGACACTAAACAATCTGATGGTGAGGTTCCAGTAATGCTGGAGCTTTGGAGTATGTAGAGTACCTCTTCATTGCCATCGCTCTCAGGTCCATTCTGGCCCGGAGTGGTAGCACCTGATAGGGTACTATCTTTCGCTGAAATAGAACTAAACTAGGTACCAATGCTAAACTGAATTGTTTGAAAAAGAACTATTTTTGATATTGAAACTATGTACTTATGCTTAACTGAATTGTTTGAAATAGAACTTTTTTGACATTTAACTTAACTGTTTGACATTTAACCATTTGTAAACAAAAACTATACTTATACTAAACTGAATTGTTTGAAATACAATTAGACGTTAAATGACCCGAAAATGGTTGATACGCTGTAAAACAAAATTACCAACAACCAACCGGACTCACTAACAATGGTATGCAAGTACAGGGAGACACACTTAGCGTAATGGTTATTGTCGTACGAAATGGAATTGGCGACTCTCGTTTCCATTTGAGCTTATGCCATTTGGGAAAGGCATTTATCCATCTGTTCTCCCTCAGCTCTCGGTAAATAGTAGGACAGACTGTGCTTAAATCAGTTGTACTTCGCTTACAAATTTACATTATGTTGCATCCTGTTCGTGATAGAGGGGTTGGATAAACACGCGAGGCGTCTATCTATTAATCTTGAGCCACTGATAGCAATTTTGTTTTTTTTTTAATTTTTACTTTAAAGATCAGCTTTTATGTCAATCTTGATTTAGTCCCTAAAAGTTGGACTTGATGCATGAATAAGAAATAAAGGACCAAAATTTCAATAATTGACTCCTAAGATTAATTTGCTTAACAAACATTTTGTGTTCTGATTTGCCTACAGTCAATGATGTCGGTTATTTACGTAATACTGACTTCGTAGTGTGACGGGGAAATTGATTAAAATCCCTAAACGGGACTTTATTTTCGCACGTGTGAAGACGGGGCAGGTTGGCACTTGATCCCCTACAGAAATAAGTCCTGTTCAGAGTTCTTTTCTCAGGCAGATAAGAACTGGCATATTACGTGAGGGAATAATTTAGGGCCAGACTGGCCACCGCTGGCAAAGGGGTCCAAAATTTCACACTATCACACACCCACCAGGCCGCTAAACTTCTTTCCCTTAGATAATAGAAGAATACGGGCCTATAGGTCTTAGTTGTAATAATATTAATATGGTAGTAGTCGGCAACTCCGGTTTCCCGTGTGATACTTTAGGAATTAGTAGGACAGTTCTAAGCAAGATAATATAAGGCGAATAGAAGCTGAAAGGAAAGCATGAAATAATAACATAGACCACATGGTAAAATGAAAATACATAGGTTCTTTACTACGGTTATATATATATATACGTTCAAAATGTCAAAGATATATAATAGGATAGTCCATGAATATAAATGTCTTTTCCTGGCTTTTATCCTTTTTCCAAATTGAGAGAGAGAGTGGTAACAAAATTTGGGTGTAACGGAAAAATGTCCCAAAGTTACTTATCTTATTTTTTTGACGGGGTTCCACTGGAGAATTTCTCTTCTTTCACGGGCTAATAGACTTTGTACTGTTTTTAATGCTGGCTTGAGAGACTCAGGTCTCTCATGTCTCAGTCTTTTGTCTTTAGCCCGGAGTGAAATGGCTATCGTCCGTCTGCCTCGGGACTTGCTCAAAAAACTCCCTTTTTTTGTATTTACTTCCGTTGAGGGGAAGGGAACCCCACTTCCGTTTGGGGTCCCCCCACCAATCATTTGGCTTCATTTTCTCCTTCCCCTTCCGATGTCCGGCGACCCAAGGTCACTTAAGTGCGAACATCTGTGTGACCCACATTCATTTCTAACGGTCACTTTTTGACTGCTAGATACTTTTAGTTCAACGGGGGGGGGAGTATCATTCCCACCTCCTCGTCTCCGTGAGCCATCACGTGACAGTAGGGTCCATTATATATATATATATATATATAAAGATAATATTGTAACAAAGTGAATTCACTAGATTTTCTCGATTGATAGTTTCATGGCATGCAAGAAAAAGTTGTCAAGGTTTTACGTCAAAAATCAATTTTTTTCGAAGAGAACTACAAACATTTTTATTAACTTTATTTAATATTATTTTGTTTCTTTTGATTTTACTTCTTCTTTTTTTATTCATTTATCTATTTATCAAACGAACAGACATATTAACTTTAATTCAACTAAACACTAAAAGTTCATGAGTTACGGTGAAGTTACACTGAAAGTATCGGTTCCCGCTTGATAATCGAAATAATGAGCTTGTTCAGTACTTAGATGTGTGACCACTTATTTATAGAACGTATTGTAAGCAACCTGAGGCCTCCATACAAGTCGTACAAGATGAACCCAAACAAAGTAATTAACAATTACCCAAGCTTTGAGTCTCCTATGTTTTTATACTTCTTCTTTGGTCCCCAACAACTCACAACATTAAAAAGAATCTTGTGGTAGATTGTGGGTATGGTACCCGTTAGTATGGATATGTAACGTGATTATGGAGCAAGCCCGAGGAAGAGCCGATACAGCTAGACACCAGAATGACACCGGATAGCTCTATTTTTGAATTTAGAGTTGTCCTTCACTTAGAATGGTTTCCTACAAGGACCTAAGAACCCAATTTGCCCAACTGTTTTACCCATAGCTGGGGCAGATGTGTTTATACAATCCGGAATAGTTTTCGATCTCAAAACCATTTTCCTGTTTCCTTTTTCGTGTGTCAAAAAGTCGCTTGATCAACGAAACACCTTAACGGATTGAATAGTAAGAATGGAGGTGGCCTAAATATTTATTCAGCTTACTTATACAAATTCAAATGGATAAAAAATGGAAGTGGGATGATTGCGCAACGCTAAATTTTCAAATGGAGATAGCGTCCTTGCCTTTCTTGAAGATTAGCATGAACATATTGTCAAAGTTTAAACACGAACTATTGATCCAAGGCGAGAAATGCGCCATTTTAAGTTCGTTATTGGCCTTTTTAGTAGTTATATAAATACAGTAATTTATGATTTTCATTCAACGTATGATAATCACCTTAAATGATTAAATTGTTCCGATGAATCCTATAATTTCAAAAATTTAATAAACCTTTATGAATAAAAAAAACATTTTGCCGATTTAGATTTTGAAATATTTTAAAATAAGAATAAAATAGTTTAGATTAAAATAGAAAGAGTGATAGTAAGTTGAATTCGTTGTTAATTTGAATAACAACAAATGTTTCGCAAATATTTCAATGTTGATTCACGTCACTCTCAGAAAAACATAAAGGGAAATGACTTCTTATTTTCTTTTATAAGAAAACAAATAATTAAATTGTCTGAAAAAGATGCAAGTTCTCATAATCCATTTAATACAGATTACTTCACAGACCTCAATCATTTTGTTTAAAAAGCAAATACAATCTTTTAAAATTGATACGAGACAGCTCAAAGTTTGAATCGTGTTTTGAGTAATATGAGAGAATACTGAAAAGTTATTGGCCCGACCAAGAAGGGAATAACCAATTCATGCTATTCAAAGACATATTTATCTCTAAGTTCAATAGATCTGGTTCATCATTTAACAAGTTTTTTTAAATTTCAAAAAAATCTTTAAACATTTTTTTTTAAATGATAATTCTCTTCTTGATTGCGCCGAAGTCTTTTCAACGCTGAAATTTTGAGATCATTTGTTGCTGATATTCAATGAATACAACAAAACTTAAAACAGCAGGTGTCTATAACTTTTCAGTATCAGCACCTCTCTTACTTGTTTAACAAGGGATGAAAATCGTTAATAAACTTTTAAAAAATGAAATATCAACATGAAGTTCTACCAGCTTTTTATTCAATTGCATTAAAATAATCTGCAGGAAAAGACATTAACAGAAAAACTCTTACAGCATGCATGCAACCACCTTCGCTTAAATGCTTTCCATTTTTAATCAAGTGCTTTCGATTATAGTTATCAAGAACGTAAGCGTCGTGATATATTTGAAATCTGGAATGTTATGAATTTGTATATAGAGGTTTTTACATCACATCCCTGTGAGGTTATGAATAAACAGTAGGACCCATTTTAGTATTTGAAAAACAACCGTTAGTGTCACTTCGGTGTAGGTTATTGAACTTGATGATCCTCACTCTTAAGGCAAAAAATATTTTTCTTAATACGGATCGTTTTGTCTTTAGAATGATGGCTTCTTGTACTTGTATTTTTTTTTAAATTTGTGCAGTTAATGCTTCATATTTTTTGTGTTATCAACGAATAGTTGTTAAAGTCTGGGTGATTGATTTGAACAGCATGTCAACGCGTCAAGGACTATTTTATGCCTAAAGGTTGGAGAATTGCGTTAATTGTGCGTTCATATTCACATTTTTCTGTAGTTTTTGTTTTTTTTTTGCTTTATTATTGTTGGCTTTTTTTGTCTTCTTTGTGGGTTTTTGCACACAGTCCAATTGAATACAAATAGTTTTTAGACAGACCTATTTTATCCATAAATGGGACCATAGATGGTATTGCCACTCCGAATCAGAGTGGATTTGGGAGTAATAGCAATGAAAAGGAAATTCATACTGCTCATATCCCCAGAACAGGAGCCACACCATCAGATGCAGTTGAATGTCATACCAAGGACACCTCTTTATGGTGAGTGTAATCTAAGCCCCGCTGGCTGGATATAATATTAGTAAGAGTTTTACATCGTCGGTAAATTAGAAAATTTTAGGTCATGGGCTAATTGTATATACTGGAAAAAATTATGTAGAATCTTGAAAGTCGACATAATTATATTGTACTCCGAGACATCAACTGAGCATTAAGCAATAATATAAGCAAACAGCCATCGTTTGACTATGTCCAGCCATCAATCTGCCAGTCTGGATGCAAATAATGCAAAGAGCTAAGATTTGATAGTGACATTTTGACAATTCGAGTTTGTCACATTATGTCGGTCGGCCAAGGGGAACACTTAACTAAAACTTCTATTTGCTGCGTTAAGAGGCAACGGATCCTGTCTTCTCACCTTCAAATCTGTCTCACCAGTGCTGATACCTTTATTCGCTGACACTTTGATCTGTGGCAGGTCTATAGATCTAATAAGCATTGATCTGGTTTGCCGTAAGAATATGTGTCTTTGAGCAAGCCTTCTGATTGAATGATTTGTGCCGTCATTACAGAATGAAAACGGACATGAGTAAGAACATCATGTCTGTTCACAAATTTATGTATCCAAAATGCCCTTTGTGATTATGACATTTATGTTCCTATTGACTTGTTTATTACTCCATAGCACACTGCTGTCGAATACTATTTTACGCCGGTTTTAGGTTGAAAATCTCTATAATTAGAGCTGATAATGAACCAGTTAGTCCAACGGCCTCGTTCAGAAAAGGTCGAAAGTCTTGACCAAGTTTTATCGAGCGTTCCTTTTTCGCCTCTGTTTATATATGCATAAGTCTGGATGCAAGAAACCAATGACCGATGCCAGAAGCAATTTCCGCGTCCCACAAACACATCTCTTGAATGGTTCCATTTAAAAATCATTAACTATAGCTCTTCAGTGAAAAACTGTTACGTCTGTTAGGAATCTTTAAACTAAAGAAATCGCTCCTTCCCCCACCACCGTCTCTAAATGTCTTCCAAGACTGAAATAACTTCAACGGACGATTTCCCGAGACACGTTCAGTATTTCCCGGTGCAAATATTTCTATAAGTTTATATCACTTATTGTATGAAAAACATCGTTAAATGTCTCTACGATATTCTAATGACGATCGATGTACACTGTGTAAGATTTTGGCATCAGGCCATAAAACAATGGTTAGTAAGTTGGTCTTTATTAGTGCTCATACTGTCGCTGAATATGCTGACCAAAATCTCTGCAAAGGTTAATTCCCTCGTAAAAAAAGGGGTGTTCTGAGTATGACAATAAACTCCATCTGATTGTTAGGCACCAGTTTTGGAGATCTGGGAACTATGGAGTATTCTTTCATTGCCATTACTCCCATTTCATGTATAATCTCCTTCGTTTGTGTTATAGTTATCTTCTTTTCCGTAATGATAATGTTGCAATGAAAAATGGTTTTGTAGTTTTAATTAGAAAGCTCTCTGTTGGAATTCTTTGTGAATACCATGAATATCAATAGATTCCTCTAAAAAATCTTTTGAAAATAATACCCATCTTTGATATCATTTGTTTTAATGGAACATTTTAAAAACAAATCTATACGTTACTAAAATTCTCGTTATACATATATATACATATATGTGCGTACGTGAATATAATCCAACAAAAACAGTGTATAATATCGAGATTTTTATTAGAGCAATACATTTAAAATGTTCTGGGTTATAGAATAAAACATTTTCCAGTTCAAGTAATATCAAACTGATAATTTTGTGGAGTCTTTGTTCCCGCTGAATATCATGTTGTGTCCCACCCCCAACCAAAAACCCTCAACACTTGAGCCCTCGGTGGTCACCATCCAACTTTACCCTCGCTCACTGACGCGTCTTTGGCGCTTCACTGGTATTGTGTCATTCTGCTTGGGTTGACAGCGTCTGTGTCACTCGTAACCACTCCCCCCAACTCTTTCCCTCGTTATATTTTTTATCACAGAAGGTGAGAAAATCACTGGATGAGGTCACTGAAGTGCTGAACAGAAAGACAGTTAGTGGTCATATCAAGAATAATTCTTCAACCAAAGAAAAACTTTCACTTTAGTCATAAATGCATCAACTTAGTTATTTATATTGATTGTTATATAGAGTAGTTTTACTTTAGAAACACCAAAGTGAAAGTACGTTCACCAGATGGAGACAGAATATTTCGACTTTGTAGCTGGAGTACAACAAGGAGACACGCTAGCCCCATACCTCTTTATCATCTGTCTAGATTACGTGCTTAGAACATCGATTAATAAAATCAGAGAAAACGGCTTCGAGCTAACAAAGAAAAGAAGCAGAAGGCACCCTGCAAAAACAATTACCGACGCCGACTACGCCGATGACATAGCGATACTGGCAAATACACCCAAACAAGCCGAAACACTACAGGATAGTTTGGAACAAACTGCCGCAGGCATTGGCCTCCACGTCAATGCACACAAAACGGAATATATATGCTAAAATCAAACAGGCGACATCACCACACTAGACGGAACCCCTCTGAAACTAGTAGACAAATTCACCTACCTAGGAAGCAGCGTCCCATCAACCGAAAAGGACATCGACACGCGGCAAACGAAGGCATGGACAGCTATTGATGTCTTTTCAAGTGATTGTTGGTTGGTTGGTTGGTTGGTTGGTTGGTTGGTTGGTTGGTTGGATTTTATGGCATATCAACCTTCTTTTCAAGTGATATGAGTTCTAGTGGCAGCTAGATTAGGATCCCCAATCAACACACTGCTTTTATGCAATTTAGTTTCCAGTTCGGTAAATGCAGGTCAGCATGGAAATTAACGATTCTTGATAATAATGAAATAATTATTTCTAAATTAGGAATAGGAGTTTTGTTCTACCCCTTTGTAAAACCTCAAAGTTATTCTATATTTCACCCGACCCCAATCCTCTTTATGGATGATCACTTTTTCTCACATGATTTTTAATCACGAAAAACGCAGACGTTAAAAAAATATAATTTCCCAGGCTTTTTTATAAACATCATATTTCCCATCATTTCCCAGGCTTTTTTTAATAAACATCATATTTCCCACTTTTCATCTGGCTGTCAAGTTGTCTTATCTGCCCTTTTGACCTCTCCGCTTAAATGATACTATCACGATTTTAACTTTCACCAAAACGACTCAAGATAAAGTTTTAACTCTTTTCATATTTGTAAGTACTTAGGTACTTTTCACTGATCCTAGTCTTCCTAAAGAATATGCATTTTAACCCTTTTCGCTTAACCATTTTCCTTTCAATTAATTCTTTTAATCAATGCCTTCAGTGCCCCAGTGTTACATTTTCTTAACCGTCTAAGTTCTTGATACAGCGGAGATAACTATGAAGTGGCGTTAATTATCCTTCATCCCTTCCAAAATATAAGCATTAGAATCATCATGGACCATAATTGAAACGGGTACCTAAGGCATTCATGATTGTTATCTAATAGATATCTAATTGACCAACCAATGTTATCAATATAACAACGGATGTTATGTTTAAAATGTTTAGAAAATACAATGTCAGCTTCTGTATCTTATTTTCTTTCAAATAGCAACCTTACAAGTGGACATGAACAAAAACAGACGCTCACTTTTTCTCTTTTTCGACAGAAACTTTGACAACCTATAGTTAAAACATAAATTATAAATTTTAAAAGGCCTTTTTTCTTTTCTTTTTTTTTTTTTTTGATACTAAGAAATAATCTCAAATTTCTATCAATTTAAAAAATAAAATCAAACTCATCTATTATACCGGTAATGAGCTGATTAATTGTTCAGTTTTTGTATATTGTTTGCAGATATTTCACCACTTTAAGTTTCAAGATCGCAAGAGTAATTAGGTTTCAGATCTTATGTCTTAAATGTATGCCTCCCAAATGGTTATTTTTTGAATTAAATTTTAAGAAGTACTTCTTACAAAAAAAAAAAAAAAAAATGAAAAATAGATAAAAGCTTGAAGAAATGTACACAGAAATTTTCCCGCAGCAGACGATAATCACGTGTGCTCAGACAGACAGTTGGTTCATTAATTGAAAAAGAGTTATTTCCCCTTTAGATATTTCTAAGACTTTGGTTTCTTTGTTTGGTATATCAACCTACATGGATTATTTAATGCCAAGTCCATCCTTGTAGAACATTAGTAGAACTATTTAACCCATGCATTGGGGATAGGGGGGGTCATATATTTGCTATGAGTATTACTCCGAGAGTGAACATAATAACGCGATTGGAGTTCAAACTCGAGGCCACAGTCCAGCTGGTTAGCCATTATACCGATGAGCCTATGATACGAAAAATATCCTCAACAGAAAAAAAGAAAAAAATTCGAAAGAAAGAATTTCTAAAAAAATATTTGTTCCTAATATTTTTTCTATATTTTACTAATATTTATTTATTCAACATCTTCACATTTAAATTATCATATCTTTTTTGCGCAAATATTTTCTTTAATTGTCAATTTGGCAAACATCTTTAAAAAAAAAAAAAAAAAAGAAATTAACGTGAAAATGTTGCTTTTGTTTTTTTTTTCACTGAAAAAAAATTCACACAAAAATATTCATTAAATAAATAAAAAATCGCTATGAGAAGAGCCATATTTACTTCACTGTCCTCGTTTTTAAAGTTCCAAAAATAAGTAACATTTTATTTTCAAAAAGATAAACAAAATGTATTGACCAAATGAATTATCTTTATAAAATTATTAATCAAAAAGTTTATTTATATCAATTAAGGGGAGTGGTTAACACATAAAAAGCGTGGTGATTTCAAAATTTTGAATAAAAACAGCTTTTTAAAAAATTCCGCCAATTCTTAAATTAATAACTGAAAACTTCATTAAAATACAATAACTAACCGTGTGTGTGTGAGAGAGAGAGAGAGAGAGAACTTAAAAATCGGTACTTTTTAGTGTCTGTGATGCCATTAAAAACAAAGAACACAAACCATATTTTTACCGAGTAATTCCATTTCAAAAGAGCCTTCTCTTCAGAAACCTGTTGCTTCCTCATCTAAAAGGATATGATCAGATTTGTTGCTGGATGCCTGACATATTCTTTCCAATTGAAAATGTTCATGCAGCTGGACAGTTTTTACCATAGCCAACTTATATGAGGGTTTCTCTCTGGGAGGGTTCTCATGTTAAACTGAATTTGTGTAGCATCTCACCACAGCGGTGGTGATGGTGGGAAGGAGGATTATCATTGATTACGTACAAATAATGGCAGCTTGTATAAAATTTTTAAAATGTTAAATAAGATAGATTTCCATTATAATGAAAATCTCGATTACAAAATTAGTGTGTATGGTTGATTTTGTTGAAAATCTTTCAAACCCAAGATAAATATCACGCGATGGTGAGAGGGGATGACGCAAATTCTTAGATTTTACAGGTTAAGTTAAGGCTTTTCCGTTTTTGAAAAGCGCATGACAAGCCCTTTCAGATAAGACTAAGATGTTTTGTCGTTTATTGAAAATACAATCTAACTTAGCCAGAGTACGTGCCTGTTTTTTTTTTTTTATTATTTTTTTTTTTTTGTTCACACCGATTTTTTTCTTTTTCTTTTTCTTTTCCCTCTCCCATTAGATGACGGAGATACGAGTCCAGGAAGAGAGTTTTTTTTCTCTCTTCTTCCATTTCACACATCATTTTATTTTGGACCAATCAATCTGTTTTTCTGACATATTAGTCAGTGAAAGGGGTCAGTACAAGCATTTTGATTTGATTGTAAATATACTTTCTTTGCTTCATTTGTATTTGCAAATGAAAATTTCAACCATTCCCCACCTCCCTCTAAATAAATGTGCATAAGGTAATAGTTTCCATACTCACAGAGTGACTGGTAAGTTTTGGTGATTATAGTATGAAGGATTTTCAGAATAAATGTGACTTTATGGTAAAAGGAATAATATAGTATGTTTTGGGGTCAGTGAATATAACTAGTTAAGTTAAAGATTGAGAGGTTCAACTTTCCTAACCTCCATTTTCAGTCCATGAGTCACATTTGTTGGGTGGGGTACCATAAATCACAAAATTTTTGAAAGAAAAATTAATACTTAAACAGATTTTTTTTTTTCCTGAGGCAACTTAACACCAGGTAATGTTTTAAAAAGTTTTATTAAGGCTGGATTCTACGATAGAGGACCGAAGAGAAGAAAACTGTTTTCTCCACAAAAGATGGCTGCCAAGGTAATTGGGGAGATGTGCTTAACGAATGGTCAGTACTGCGCTAAGAAGAAATTAGATTATAACTTATCTCACTGATAAATGCATTTTACCAGAACTTAACTTCCTATGTAATCTATGTATTTTCGACTTTACGTAATTCAAAGTTAACTCTTTTTTAAAATCAAATTTTAATATTACTGTACCATGTTTTTCGTATTAAATGTTACACTCGGTGTTACTGAACTTTTACCTCTCATTAAATTGACGCTTCGAATTGGTAATTGAGATGTATCGGACGTATAATCTAATCAGGAAACGTTAGCCTGTGAGTTCATGTTTTAAGCTTATTTTATAACTGTTTGAATATTCATGAAATTTTGTACAACACGTTAAATCTGGGCGCCTCGGTAAGTAAAAGGGTTAGTAAATGCTCGACGTTGGTTACGTCGTAGACAACGTTCTTCCTCCGTTTCAGGATGAGAAGCGTGTGGTGTTTCTCACAGTGATTTGGACGACGCGACAGAAGGGATTGTATGACAACGCAAACTTTTCTCATCGTGATCTAGTTTTGTATTTTAGGGTCAAAATCAAATGCGGTAGAAAACGCTTGGATCGCATAACATTCAACAAAAGGTGGGTGAATACAGCGAACCTGGTCGTAAGAAAGGGGGGCAATGTTGGAGTCATCCTTCCCTCCTCTGCCGGCTCATGTCGTCTACGGTACGGGTCCTTTGGGACCCCATTCCGGGTAACTAGACATTGATTTTCCCCCTTGAAACCTAGTTAGCAGTATGTTGTGAGTCATCGTTCCCGTCATCTAGTTGTTAGTTTCCAATATTTTCCCCATCTCCATTATTTTTATACATCCCGCACCCAAGCCCGCTTTTGTTGAAGATCTTGGAAGTTCACGTGTTTAAAAATCATATTACCTACTTTCATCTGCCATACCGTGCTCAACCCTGAATTTTTTGCCCCACAAGACTAGGACCTCCGTCCTACCTAGGGTAGGTCCGGCTTTTTTTCGGTGTTTTCGGACACTGGAAAACAGTCGGCCTCCATTTTTGTGGACGGGAAGATAGGATGGCAACCAAACGGGAAATTTTTACCTTTGAATATCATATGATGGGGATGGGAGAAAAACCCCGAAATATAGAAAAAACGAATACGAAAACATTGTAAATAAATCATCGATTGTAAATAAAATCAGACACTTCATTTGGGTTCTTTAAGTAGGCCTTTTTCATAGAGCAAATGTGGTATTTTGGTGGTAGCAGCGCGCATGGTGATGGATGAATGATTTTATATTGTACTGTTGAATGGGTCGGCGAATGTGGCTAGCTAGGTTCCCTTAGAACATATAGTTAATGCATGACCGCTCTCTTTTCCCCCGCAAAACCTCAAGGCTTGTACAAATGGAAATAAATGGTGTAATGGTTAGTATGCTAGACTGGCAAACCTTCACAAGTGAGTTAGAGTCATTGGAGCCCCCATTCATACACCCTTGTGCTATATCTAAGCAAAAGGCTTTGTAAATTACTACTATGCGTTAAATCTGGAAGCTGTATAACAGCTGTAACCACTGATTGGAATTCAAGATAAAATTAATCTGTTTACCCTATTTACCAACCCCTTCGCTCAGGCAGGATATGACACAAGGTCAAATTTTAAGCGGAGTTTAATAATTTGAATTCAGAGGCTTCCTTTTCCTAAACTTGTCGTCTCATCAAAGCTGAAGAACTCAGTCTGCCCTACTATTTACCCATAGCTGGAGGGAGAATAATTGGATTCATAGCTTTCCCAAGGGTATTAGTGCGATGTGACATGCCATCAGTCTCGTCCAGGATTTGAACTCGTGTCGCCGTGTCCATAGCCTACGACAATAACCATTACACCACGGGCACCTCTGTTTACGTTCACTTTATGTTAACGTCTTCTAGGAAGGTATAAAGGGTGCTCGTATGGTATAATGATTACCAAACAATTGTTCGTGAGTTCAATTCTTACTGAATGCTTCTATCCTTATGCTAAACTAAAGTAAACTTAGTAAACGACTTCAAGAAAAGATTGAGTGAACTTCTCCATGCATTATACTTCTGTCCTAGATATGACACTAAACTACATCTGGCGGTGGGGTTATATTTTTGGATATCTGACCAGTGTGGAGTACCACTTCTTTGCCATTACTCTCACGTTCACTCTGACCCAGAGTGGTTGTCAAATAAATCTTTTTAAAAATGATTCATATTGGATAGTAATACTTGAAACCGTACAACTGAGTGCAAAACTTCATGAGAAGCAATGTACTCGTTTCCTTAAATTCTAGGCTTACAATAATCTTATGCAGGTTGACATGCCGTTAAAATCAAACAAACAAGCACTTTATTTCATTACCTGACAAAATATCTTATCACTAGCTTAACTCCATGGTCCACAGAGAAGACTAGATGAGTGACCGCTTCGTCAAACTTCTCTTTTCTGTAACTACCTTTTTCCAAAAGACTAGATGAGTGACCGCTTCGTCAAACTTCTCTTTTCTGTAACTACCTTTTTCCAAAAGACTAGATGAGTGACCGCTTCGTCAAACTTCTCTTTTCTGTAACTACCTTTTTCCAAAAGACTAGATGAGTGACCGCTTCGTCAAACTTCTCTTTTCTGTAACTACCTTTTTACAAAATACGATAAAGCATGAATAACAGATTTTACGGATTGGAAATTATTATTGTGACATTAGTGAAAGTTACCGTGTGATACATAATTAGTACGTAAAACTAAATGTATCATATAGCGTTACAGAATGGGCTTGTCGTGGAATTCAAAGATGGTAACACGACAGTTAAGTTGGTTATTTAAGCCGCACGACTTGTAATACTGAGGCGACAGCAAATAAATATTCTTGTCATTTATTATTTCACTGCCTTTTATCACTTAAATCTCTTTTTTTTTCTTTGTAAAAAATGCTCGCCTTTAAAACTATTCACAATTTTATATTTACCTATACACCAAAACTAGTACTTTTTCCTTTAGTTTTTATCTTTCGTTCAATGAAGACATTTAATGAAACTAATTATTGCTTGATCTGTTTTAAAACTTTTTTTTTCTTTTTGTAGAAGTAATCGTATTCTTCCGACTAAAGTCAGTGATTGGTGTTTGGATTTGGATGACATCAGGATTCTCCATACCGAGTTTCTTCAAAGAAGGATTTGGAAAATTGTAAACAAAAAACAAAAAGAAACTTTTGCTGTGAAAAATTGGTGCAACGGAATCTTCTTCTTTATGCCCATTTTTGGCTTTATGCTGGGTTAAACTAAGCTTATAAAAGCAAAATTCTCCGTTTAATGCTAACTACAAGCTCCTGAGAGTTTGGGTTTATCGCCCGGTGCTTGAGCCCCCCCTTTAGGGGTATGCCGACGGGGTTCGAGGCATTTTTGGAAATGCCGGGCGTGTGTGGGCTCCGGCCCTGCGCCCAGAACCACCTTAAAAAAGCCTTGTGCCATACTCATCCGGTAGGTGGGACGGAGGACGAATACTATCGCTAAACGACAGGAACATTTCAGAATTTAGGGTTTTTCAGAAACCATGTTTTTATCAGGCATGATATTTTTTATCCATATAAGCAAAACATACATGAAAGAAAGCAAAAAAATGTGATATTGACCAGTATAGTTGAATACATCGTGGATGTTATCGGAATGAATGAGTAATATAAGCTGGACTGTTAAAGATACCGGTAACATTCGACATATTGTAAGTTGATAGTCAAAGAAATGATTGATGGACTCTGATCGGATAGTTTTGCTCTGCTGGAAATAATTGTGGTCTGGATCTGATTTTGAACAGTTTATCACCAATCCGTAACACATTATCCGCGTTTAGTGAAGCTTAAACCTGATATTTGTTTCGCATTAAAGGATTCAGTTTCACGGTAAGTTTTTCTTTTTTTTTTTTTGTTGTTGTTGTTGTTTGTTTGCTTTTGATTTTAGCTTTTGTGTCTGAGACCAGAATGTTTGCTTTACTGGGATCAGTTATTGTTAAGGAGCCTCATTCACCTGAAATTGAAACATGTGCCACTTGAATAGCCTAAAAGAGAATTTGTCACTCTGAACTGACAAAAAAAGCAGATTAAACCTAAGGAGTTTGGAAGATTAAACTATCCCTTTGTAGTAAAGTATAATTTTGTGTCATATATATATTACTAAGCTTTGCTTAGTTGTGGCTCAAAGCCAGGAGTATGGGGCACTCAGTGAGACAAGAACTCACTGGAAATGGTCTACCAGTCTAACTTGCTCACAGTTACACTACTTAAGGTGCCACATACACACACACACACACATTTCTTATAGCTAAAAGGAGCAGGGTTAAGTTTATTAACCCCCGCCACCATTGTGTCAAATCTGACACGGTGGGAAAGTTGGATAAATCCATACACTTCCTATAACTATATATTACTAAACATAGTTTATGGTACAAAGCCACAATTATGTTAGTACCTAGCGATAATTTCCTGCACTATAAAGTAGTAACTATCTGCGAGAAAAACTTGTAATCTCTTAATTCATGGCAAGAAACCTTTCTTTCTCTCATATACTGAGTAATTTTACGGTTTATCGAGTAAAAATGAAATATTCATTTGGCATTAACTTTACTAAATCATATGTACATGGTTTTCCTTCACTAATGCTATCTTTCAAGCAACTTTATAATCCCGCCCCCAAGAGTTGATCTCTTTATTTACTTTTACAGTTTTCCTAGGAATTAATTCATTAAGACAATTCTATAATGACCAATAATCCAAAGGTGCAATATATATATAGTGAATACGACTAACACGGTAGGAACCTTCCAGGAAAGCTATAATTTTTGCTCGTCACCAAAATAAACATGATATCTAGCATTATCTTGATGGAATATCATGCAAGCCTTAAAATTTAAATGGATTCTTGGTTGTGAATCTAGTGAAGGATTTGGTGAATTTAAGATGATTACAGCATAGCTAGTTTTTAATATTACAAGGTTAACAACATTTAATGGATTTTATTGTAAACTTCTCATAAATTTCTTTATCTAGTTAGTCGAGGGTGACCCAAAGGCTCCCTTTTCAATAGCTACTACACCGAGGTGTAGGGGAGAGCGCTACTCCATTCCCTGGATTGCTTCACTTTACCCTTGATCCTTACCTTATAATGCTGAGTGTTAAGCAAGGCGGTATCAAGTACCATTTTTTGAGTCTTTGGTATGGCTCGACCTGGAATAGATCCGCGGTATCCTGGACCATTGGCGAACACTCAACTTCTATGGCTATTTAAGATGATAATAGGCAAGTATTACTGGTTCTTGAAAAATATCTTAAGTTGGGGTTTAATTTCGAAATATCTCAAGGGTTTATAATTATTTCAGCTTGTGGTGGGATTTTAGTTAAATGTTGTTGGGGGGGGGATGCAATTCAGTGTCTCATTTGGGTTTAATTCTAAAATATAATGTCTAGTCGTAGTGATTGTTTATTTACCTGATGTTTAATTTGATTAAGGCAGTAGTCTCATTTTATGTAGGGGGGGGTTCTGTGGCGTAGTGACTAACGTGCTGGACTGTGACATCGGAGCAAGCGAATTCAAACACCAGTCGCGCTATAATGATCACTTCCAGACAAATGCCCTTGGGAAATGTATAAACCCCTTTATCTCCTTTTTGTACTTCTACAAGGATAACTTTTGCATTAAATAACCCACGAAGGTTGATATGCCATTAAACAAAGAAACCAAATCATTTCATGAATTACTTTAGTTGATGGCTATGTTTATTCAATTCATTATTACCAGAGCCGATTGATTGATTTTAACGTCCGTCAAGGACTATTTCAAGCCTAAAGGTTAGAGAATCGTATACATTGTACGCTTATAATTACATTTTTTGTGTAATTGTTTTTGTTTTTTAGGATTTTTTTTTTTTTGCTTATGGTTTTATGGAATACAAATAATTTTTAAACATGTTTATTTAATCCATAGGTGAAATTCTAACAGGTACCGCCACTCTAGAGCAGAGAGGGATATTCCACACTAAGCAAATCTCCAGAACTGGAGCGTTACCGCCCGAGGTAGTTCAGTGTCATAGCTTGAACACCCCTTTTGGAGGTGTCTTACCTCTCGGCAGTGATCTCAGCGTATTCTAAGCCCCGCCAACACACACACACATATATAATGAAGTACCTAAAAACTGAATTGCATTAATTTTTTTGATGATCAAATTTGATAACCTTCGCGTCTATTAGCTGAGTAATGTAATTTTTTCAATGTCTGCATAACTTTTACTTCGATATTAAAAATAATTTTTAGAATTTAGTGATTTACTAAGCTATTTTGAATAGTTAGGCACAAAGCCATATGAATGGGGGAACCCGATGAGACTTGAACTCACTCGTGAAGATTTGCTAGTCTAGCAAGATCACCATTCATCAGTTGAGGCACCCATAATTTTTAAAAATTAAAAATAGATCTTAGACTTTCCCAAAATTCCACCTAAAACTTTTTTGGCACTCTTAGCGTAGGAAATGTATTCAGTGACTCGAAGTTATTGGCGTTCCACTTCATGTTGGCCGTGTTTTCCTTGCGAGTGTGGTTGGAAAGCCCACCCTCTAAGCAAAGGTGGCCGTGATTAACTTGGCCTCTCAGAGCCGTCCTCTTCCGGACTTTATCTGCTATGCGGGGAAAAGTTCAATGCTTGTTGCCTGAGGCTCCCCATTAAGGGAATGCCGACGGAGCCAATAACTTTTGCACCTGTCAACGCATGAGTTTTCTCCTGTGCGAGGCCACCACTATAAAATGGCCTTGTGTCATATTCCAGCTTGGTGGGGTTTGGGATAGATACCGGATTCACTTCACGTTAATGCTCTTGAGAAAGGAATGAATCCTTCTCTTCTCCTTCTCACCAGTCAGAGATAAATTGTAGGGCAGACTTAGCACCGGTAGTTAAACTATTCAAGGATAAAGAAAACTGTAATTTCAGATCACCTGTACTCCGCTTAAAAATTGACCTTGTGTCATATCCTGTTCATGACGAAAGGATAAATACAAACATCTTTAACTGTATTGTAATATCTGGTCGAGGAATCTTAATATAACTGTTTACTTCTAAGTATAATTGAATTTTAAGGAAATAAAAAGAAAATTATAAAATTCTAACAGCACTGTAATATATTTCAGAAAAAAAAAAACAAGGAAGTGTTGTGGAGAACAATTTGTTGGGACAGGTATCACATCGAAGTCGTCAAGAGGTGAGCTGATGAGCAAAGACTTAATTTCGTAATCCGGTTTGCCTACTGAGACGTGCTATAAAAGAATAGGTGCGTAGGGAGTTAGACTTTACTTAGCTATCTTAGTTAACCTACCTCTTTCAACTTCATCATGATGCCCACCAATTCTCTGGGAGGTAGAGAGGTAGGTAGTCCCAACGGTATTAGATATGTAGACACTAGGTAGTCATCAACTAAACTTAGCTTAGTACAAGGCCAAAAGAATGGGGCACCCAATTGGAATCGATCTCGCTAACAATGATCTGCTAGCTTCTCTATAACTTTTACATCACGTGAAGTGTTGCATAGATGTTATGTAAGATGCCAAAGATAAATCGTGGCACATGGATTAGAAAACCCGTCTCATTAGTTACTTCACTGGGGTTGAATGATTGGCCCACATTGGTCTGGTTTATTTGTTTAACGGCATTTCAACTGCTCATGAGGTATTTATAATCGAAATTTGACTTATCTCTAAATGCTTGATAACAATCATAACTGTAATTTTTTATCAAATTGCCCTTTTTAGTCTATAATCCTTTGTGTACACACAATTATGATATTTCTATTCAATACTAATAATTTGCACACAGCTGTATGGTTTTTAAATATCCCTACCTTATACGAATAATTTCTATACCAATTAGATGCTTTAAAGTAATTTTTTCTTTTGTAATAATAATTATAATAATGATAATTTATTTGTACATAGTCATGGTTTAACGTATTCGTATCCATATTTACCAACCCCTCCGCTCGGGCAGGATTTGACACAAGGTCAATTTTTAAGTTTAACGGGTTTGAATTCAGAGTTTTCCTTTTCCTAAACTAGTTGCCTCACCAAGGCTGAAGAACCCAGTCTTCCCTACTATTTACCCATAGCTAGAGGGAGAATAATTGGATTCATACTTTTCCCAAGGGCATTAGTGCTATGTGAAATGCAATCAGCCTCGTCAAGGACTTGAACTCGTGTCGCCGTGTCCATTTCCAACGACGATAACCATTACACCACGGGCAGTACCCAGTTCAAATAATTTTCACCTAGATCTATTTGACCCATAGATGAGGCTTTGACAGGTACTACAGCATCAAGTGAAAGTGGAGTAATGGCAGTGAAGTGGTACTCCACACTCCTAGGTCACCAGTTTTGTGAGACGTCTAATAGAGGATACAGCTGCGATATTGTAAGTTCCTCACTTGGATTGTCTTACGCTAGAATAAGCTAAGCTTCGTAGATCCCTTTGCATAGCTATTAAGATTTCAAAGCCCCGATTGAATTTATTGACTTTGGAACGGTCTTAAATTCTCAATAAGAAAATTAATTAACCACTGAAACATTACTCGTCGTTGTCCGATTAAATTTTACAGCTATATTTGTTGGATGATTTAATTAGGACTAAGACATTTTTACTATCGGTGTATGTATAAACGCATGCGTATACCTTTTTTTTTTATGTATGAGCGTATTTGGGTAAATGTATAAGATAGTGAAAGAATGGGAAGAGATAGAAAAACATAGGCAAACTTGTATCAAGACAACGGTGAAGAGAGAATAGTAGATATGTAGAGAGTATAAAAGAGAAGCACAATTAAGATAGGAGAGAGAGAGAGAGAGGTTGAGGTGCAGGTAGACCCAAAACGGAAGTGAGTTGGATCACCTCAAAGGCAAATAACAGGGGAAATTTTGTTTATTTCAGCAATTTGGAGAATGCAGTGCAAAATCCTCCCTTGAAAGTAATTACATAATATCATAGCATAATATTTGTTCTTGATGGAATTAAGTACGTGTCTGTCAACTTTTTATACCGACTTCAAGACGACATTAGATAGCCCGACATGTGTAAATATTTAACGGATTGTGTCTGTCTTTATATGTACGCGTAGAGATGCTTAAAAATCTAGGAACGTAAAGGGAGTCTAAAAAGCCGGCAAAATAAAGAGAATGAAATCATATTGAGAGAAGCTTTAAGAGCGAGTTTAAAATGGAGAGACTGTCTGAAAAAAAGTTGGAGGGGTGATAAAAATGGGGAGGGTGAAAAAATAGATTGATAAAACGTAGCTTAGACATAGAGAGATAATGATAGAGAGAGCAAGGGTTGCGTAAGGTGGCGGAGAGGGGGCTTGTTTGTCAAATGGAATCCGGTACCACACTCTTCTTCTTAGCCTTCTGACTTTAAATGACTTCACATTGGTACAAACGGAAATAAAATTGTGTGGCCTCTTCAATGCCAGGAATTAATGGTTCGTGCTGGAAGGGCGATTTGCAGCAACAGACAGGAAGCAGGACGACAGACACTTGGGTGTTTGTCAAAACAGCGCAAATTTATTTCGCACTTACAAGAACAGCGGGGGAACAAAGATAAGATCGAGGCTACATTTAGGAGTTTTGCTTTCTGCACTTTGTTAAGGGGGAGGGGGTAACAATGAGATTTCATCCCGGAAACAGGGTCTAAAAATTAACCCTGGATCTTAAAGAAATTTCAGGTCATGGCTTTTTATGGGTGAAACTTTTAGTTAAATTGTTTGCTTCAGGATTAAATAAGGCAACGCAGTCATTGTCTGTTTAAGCATAAAACTGGATTATGCAAATATCTGTGCGAAGATTCTAACTGCAAGATGGTTTTACTTCTAATAGTAAATTAGCAATGTCTAATGAAATATCGAAATTATTCCAGTTTAATCGAAAATAAATAACATTTTTACTATTACCCGAATTCAGTATATCTTCGTCGTAGCAATGGCTTATAAAAAACATTGGAAGCACACTTAGCGTAATGGTTATCGTCCTAATAAAAGGAATCAGCGCCCAAAGTTGAAACTTAGGCCAAGGCTCAGTTTATCTCCGCGTTAATGTCTTTGGAAAAGGTATGGATCCATCTCTCATTATAATTTTAAAAACCTATGGATAAATAGTCGGGCATATTATGTTCTCCAGCCTTGGTACTGCTACTCGTCTATAAGAAGGAAAACCCTTATATCAAATCAGTAGAATGTCCGCTTAAATCCTGACCTTGTATCGCATCTTGCCCATGATAGAAGAGTTGGAAAAATACGTACATATCATAAACATGGATACTTTTTCTTTTTTTGATATGTCAATAACTTCTAAACTGAAAATGTATTATCTGTACGCTCTGCCTCAGATCAAAGTATCGCTCCTGGATACCTCTGTCTGTAATGAGTGTAGTATCTGTAGACGTTCAAATCTAATTAAGTATATTGCAAAAGGCCATAATTAGAATTAACAAAAATCATCTTTCTATTGTCTTTCTTGCTTTGAATTTAATTTCATGTAATACTCTTCAAAATAATAATAGTTTTCGTCAACATATAGTCTCATCCTATTTACCAACCCCTCCGCTCGGGCAGGATATGACACAAGGTCAATTTGTAAGCGGAGTTTAACAGGTTTGAATTCAGAGTTTTCCTTTTCCTAGACTAGTTGCCTCACCAAGGCTGAAGAACTCAGTCTGTCCTACTATTTACTATTTATTTGTAGGGGTGTCCTCGTGGTGTAATGGTTAAAGCGATGAACTGCGGAATCGTAGTACGCGAGTTCGTACTCCAGTCGCGCTATTATGTTCACTTTCGGGCAAATACCCTTGGGAAAGGTATGAACCCCCTTATTCTCCCTCCAGCTATGGGTAAATAGTAGGACGGACTAGGTTCTTCAGCCTTGTTGAGGCAACTAGTCTAGGAGAAGGAAAACTCTGAATTCAAACCTGTTAAACTCCGCTTAAAAATTGACCTTGTATCATATCCTGCCCGAGCGGAGGGGTTGGTAAATAGTACCTACTATTTACCCATAGCTGGAGGGAGAATAATTGGATTATGAATCATACCTTTCCCAAGGTCAACATATTGTCTTATAGTTCTAAAATAACAGCAGCAATACATATATTACACTCTGATCCTAAGCAGAAATATCAATTTATGTGTAAGTAATCCTGTGGTTTTTACGGGAACTATGCTAGTGAAAAAATGAGATAAGAATTTCGATGGATAAACTTATGTGGCAATGAAGCACTGACAATATTCAGAAGTTGAAGAAATACAGTGTAACCCGGATTTAAGACATCCTGATATAAGAGAAACCCTGATATAAGATATAATTTATCTGGTCCCAAATTAGAGCCTCTGTTAATGTATATAAATTAGACCCGGATAGAAGAGAAACCCGGGTATAAGATAGATTTTCTCTGGTCCCGTCATCCCCGATATAAGAGTTCGTTTTAAGTGACAGTGTGATGTCGTAAATCGGTCAAACAGAGGTCAGTTAGAGAGAGTGAAGTTCAATGACTTAATCTTGACTAGTCTAGAGACACGGTGTGTTCAATCTGAGTCTGTAGGAGACACCCTCTACCTTATGATTTTGCTTTGTGTGTCTAAGGATAGTGCCGCCCGCTTTTTGGTCGATTTTGCTTGTCGTTGCATTTACTGGACAGCACTTTCACTTTACCCATTGTTCCGTTGAGTCAACAATTCAAAATTGTTTTAAAAAGGTCGGCTTTGTCATTGAATCACAGGCTGAAGTGGAAGAAATACTCGATGAAAATGATCAAATTTCTCCACCATCCGGCATGGTGCAAACAGATTTTGACGAATTTATCAGCTTCGACGACCGTACACAATGTTATGGAGAACTGACTGACAGACATCACACGTGGTATAAAATCGGATGATCAAGATTTTGACGAAGATGATGATGCTGAAAGCGTAAGTTCTGAAGTTTCTGAAAGTAACAAACCAGTCCCGGCAACTCTCTTATATCCGGGTTACACTGTACTAAATGGATTTGTCCTTATCTTTCTTTACTCACGTCCACCAACCTCTGATTCTCGTAAAGCCTATTTCCTGTTTATACCTGTGCAAGGGGAAGAATTTAGCAGCACCGAAGTGGAAGAAGAAAAAGGTAGTAAGAACATAAATATCAGATGACTGCCGTTGCTGGTGCAGTAAGAGGGAATATAAAATTTCTCACAATTGGACACCATACTCATTCTAATGTCAATGATAGGAACTGAAATATATAATTATTACTTTATTTCTTTTAAAATGTTTTCATTCCTTTTTCTACTGAAGAAGGTATTCTGAATTGCATCTTCAGCAATCTGAATACCATGATCAGTTTGGAAATAAGTCTGTTGGACTAAGTTAATTCATGAAGTTAACTAAAGCGGAATATACCCATTCACAATAGTTTGCGAGATCTGACCAGGACAAGTCCCTCAAGCAGTTTTTAAGGTGCTTTGAAAGATCACAAAACATCTATTGGGTTTCTTCCAGCTAATTTTATAAGATTATAGTTTCTATCACAATCCAAATATCAATATTAGTTTTCGAAATATATCTAATACTAAAACTTCGTCGCCATTGTTCTTGTTAAGCTTAATAACTCTTGGGATGTGCTAATTAAATGACCTGACTTATTGTCTCCCAATGAACATTTTAGTGACGTCGTCTCGTACATGGTCCAATATTGTCTTTATTTTAGTTGATTTTTTTAAACCTGCGATAAATAAATTTAGTGAGTTATTCAGCTTGATATATTAAGGCATCAACGGTGAAATTTTCAATCGTGTATCCATCCTAACAGATTTAAGCAAGATTGACATTTGTTGGTTGGTTATGTTTTATGCTGTATCAACTCTTGTAGGTTATTCAATGCCAAATCCTGTTTATACACTCACACACGTATGGTTTGCAAACGAATAGTTTGTTGGTAACATTATTTCTAAGTAAGCCAGTTAAAGCAGTTCAATGATTTCAAGCATTGCTATGTATTACTAATAGTTCAATTTAACATTAATCCTTTGTTTTCACACATTTAAATCGTTTCCAGTATAGTAAATAATGAGTTTTATTTGACTCGTATGTGAGACCCTAACACGTACAACCACTCCGGGTAAAAGTAAACCTGAAATTAATGGCAAGTTACGCAAGCTTATATTAGTATAATTCTTTATTTAGCGATTATAGTTTGGGGTAGGTCTATTTTTTAACGGTATATTAACACCTTATGGGTTATCAAAAGCCGAAATTTGATTCGTTTGTACAATTTTAATTGATTATAAGTATATTTTCAACGTACCATTTTTTTGTTTCAATTAAAATTCTATTTGTCTAGAATCATTTGTTAGCATACAGTTTTATATACCAGCTAATACTAAGGAATTCTTGAACAATTTAACTAACATTATAAATCTTATTTAATAATAATCATTTGTTTGTCCAGCTATATGGTTTCACGTATTCCTATCTAATACTAATAATTTCCAAACGGATCTACTTGATCAACATATGGAATTCTAACATATACTACTACTCCAAGTCAATGGACCTGTGAATAATGGCAAAAAGAGGCTCTTCAGAGAGCCTAATTTGTCCGACTATTTAACTGGGGAGGAGAAAAGACGGATTTATACCTTCCTCAAGGTTAATTAGGCGGAACAAGCACAAACTGTCTCAGCCATAATTTGAATTCGGCTCGCTATTTCCATTTACTCTGTGCCGTTAAATATTCGGATTGACACGATGTCTTCAAAATATACATGGATATACCAACCAGATACTTCAAATGCAGCTGATATTTAGCTTTTTTGCCTAATTTATGAAGTAATATAGAATGTGTGTTACTATTTAAATGAAAGAAGATCGCATTTAAAATGGCGAAAGGGAGGTTATACAATGAACAAAAGGAAAAGGGGAGAATTTATCTGAAAAAATATTAACAAAAAAATTACACGAAATAGGGAAAAATTAAAGGAAGGAAAAGATAAATGATAGATGGACAGAGACTGAAATAATACTAAAATAAAACTGAAATTAAAGAAGATGAATTCAATAAAAAGCAATTTAGAAAGATCACACACATATATAAGAAATACATATGAAAGAAGACAGAATCAAAAAAGATTTTTTCAAAAAAAAGCCGAACTTGAATTGATTTTTAACGGCATGTCAATACGTCCTGGTTTATTTAATACCTAGAGGTTATGGAATCGTGATCAATATATGTTCATATTTACACTTTTTTTTGTGTAGTTGTTTTCTTTTTTTCACACGGTTCTATCGAATATGAATCATTTTTAAAAAGATCTATTCGATCCAAAGGTGGGACATCCTAACGGGTACTTCCGCTCTGGATCAGAGTGGACCAAGGAGAAATAGAAGTAAAGAGGTACTCAACACTCTCTACATCTTCGAAACCGGAGCCTTACTATCAGATACAGTCGACTGTCGTACACAGGATGTCTCCTCACTTTTTTGGAGAAATCATACCCTTCTTCAGGGGATACAGACAACATATTTTAAGCCTTGCTGAAACGTCACAAGACAGAAAGATATATATGAGAGAGAGAGAGAGAGAGATGGGGGGAAAGAAAAAAGAAAAATCCAATAAAAAAGATTAAATCGAAAAAGGCTAAAGAAAACAGAGGAAAAAAAGCTGAAACGGCGAGGATGGAGAACACTCGAAAAAGGAAAAAAAAGTAGAAATCGAAGAAAAATAATAAAATCAAAGAAGTATTAGAGAAAGATAATAAAAAAGTAAATGTAATAAAAAAAGGGGGAGGCCGTGTTGGCCTAATGCATAAAATGCTGATGTTCAACGTAATGATAAGCTTGCTTAGGCAGCTACAATGATTGTCAATGAAACTCATTGAAAGAAACGGCGCTAAACATTTGCTGCGGGCAGGCTAAGTAAAGCCATAAAATTGATCGACGTCCAACCAGATGTATAATGTTAACTAGAAGCGGATTAGAAAAAAAACAGCTTCGGGCCACGTCCTCTGAATCAGATGTCGCGAGTCCACGATAAAAGGAAAATAAATAAGTCAATGACTGGAAAAAATCACTTATTGGCATTTGTCGAAAAAAAGACTAGAAAGAAGGGGTGGAGAGAACGTGGGAGTGAGAGGAGGAAAAGCAGCTATGAAAGATAAACAGCAAAAATAAAAGCTAAAAAAATAAAGAGACGGTAAATGGCAGAGGAAAAGATTTATCGAATAGTAATGAAAAGAATAAGAAAAAAGACAGTTTAAAGGGAAAAAATGAGGTTTGGCTTAATACCCACGCGTAAATATAGGATTCAACAATTATGTTTCTTTCTTAGTGTTTTTTTGTTTTGTTTTGTTTTATCCTGGGTTTTTCCTTTTGTTTTCCTGTTTTGTTTTTTTTTCCTTTTTTTTTTATTCCTTAGTATTTCTTCATTTTCTTTTTTTAAAGTAGATTAAGTATGCATGGCTGAGTAAGATCAAATGGCAAAGAACGAACTGTAAGTAATAATCATGAACGAAAGTAAAGGGAGAAAAAAAAGAAAAAGCAATAAAAAAAAACATTATGGGTGATTAAAAATAAGCGTTTTCCCTCCTTCCCCGCTTTTTTTCCAGTTACGCTTCACTGTATGTTAATGTCATTGACTCTGGAAAGTGACGGCCAAGATGCAACGATTGTTGCACGTTGTGATAACAAGCAGAAAATAACAGAGTTGGAAAAAATGGCGTGATTGTCCAAAACGAATGGACCTCGATTCCCATGCCTGTTTAGTTGTTGATAGTATATAATGACTTACAAAAACGAAAAGCTCTTTGCTCCTTTATTTGGAGAGGGGCTTCCTGATTTTTATCTCTTTCCTCTCTCTTATTTATCAACCTATCTTCCTCTCTCTCTCTCTCTCTCTCTCTCTCTCTCTCTTTCGGTCCTTTATCTCTACTTTCTTACTTCTCTTATATTTCTCTTTCTTCCTCTCTTGTATATGGTTTTTATAACTATTTAATATATGTTTTTGCCGGAATTATATCATTCTGGTAAACAAGCTATTACTATGATGTCTTCGATTTCTTGTATCCAAACCTTAATAAATAGTTCTGATATAAAAGTTATAAATGGAATGATATTTAGTGATTGAATCAATGAACATGATGACCTCAACTAGTTAATGTAGCGTGAATGTCAACACTTCCCATCAAACCCAAATATTTATTTTAATTAAGAGGGAATATAAGATTTCTCACAATTGGAGATTATATTCTCCATTTTTTTGTGTTTGTTAGACTAATTTTTAAAACTTTTAATCTGCATGGAAATGAATCCTTCATACTTATCTTGTACATCGTTACTACAGTAGTGGGTTTCATACTAAAGGGTCGCTTTGTAAATACATATATTTCGACCTTTGACTTTCAGCACTTATTAAAAATTGGTTTTAGATTACTATTTACTCAGTTCTTGAGAGAATTCTCTTAATAAAAAAGTAATTTTCCTAGAAGACTGCAAAAGGAACCCAATGCAGTTCCTTACAGAGAAAGGTAAAATTTGTGTGAATGGAATTATGAAGCTGCTTTAGACATTGAAGAAGATAATAAATTTATTGTTCAATACTGTTATTATCGTAAACCCATATAAAAATGAACTTACTCAACGCAAATGTATTGTTAGTCGTCTCGTTTGTTTTAATATCAATAAGAGTTCTATTTTCATCGAGTGCCTCATACCTTTGTCCTTGGGCCAAAGATGAAAACACAAACGTCCTACTAGAAGTGTTCGAATTTTTTTCATACACTAAATGACACAAAACCACAAAGATCATTCTAGAGAGTTATGAGTCTATTTTTCAGGTTGGCATCTCTGATTAAAATCAGTTGATTACAATTAAATTTGAAACATTCAGTTCGTGTTTGCTTCTCGTGATTCACGTTTAGCTGAATCATCTTGGATGATCACGTGTCTGTTTGGTTAAGCATGTCATGAAAATTGAACACAAGATCACATTGTGTCAAATGTTAAGACAATGTGACAGAAATATTTAATAAGTTAACAAATTTACGGAGATCGAATTCTATCTCCGGTACGAAGCATTGTTGGGTGACCGAGAGACTGTAGAAGATAAACCCCGTTATGGTCAATTGGTCACTTCAGAAACCGAATAAAATGCAACAAAAGTGAGGACTCATTAAATCTATTCAATGTTTGTTAGTGAGAGCAATGAATGAGAAATTAAGATTGATCAACAGATTTTGAATCAGTTGCCAACCTGAAAAATTGAAAATCTGTTTCATTCTTTTTTGGTAAAAAAAAGATATGCTTATTTGTTGATTCAATAGATGCATTGGCTCATTCGAACTAAACTTTGAGAAACTAGATTTTTTCTAAGCGTTGCTCGAATAAGTCGTAGCCGCGATGAACGAGAATGTATTCCATTTGTATGAAGGAAATCACTCCAAGAAACCTGATAAACTTTCTTAAAGAACATCTTTAGAAATTCTAAAATCTCTTTTTGCTATGTTTTAAAATCTATTTTCTGTTTACAAAATAAGCGATCGATTAAATGAGTATTTCCACACGACAACTCTCTTTAAGCAAGCAAGTGTTTGAGAAAAGTAGAATACGTAGTCTGACTAATAACCCTGAACAAATAGGACACAGCACAAATACTCTAATTATCCTTAAACTAACATTGACTGCCTTTGTTTAAAGGTTGCCATTTGGAAGAAACAACTTCTTTTATTGTCGGCCCAGTCCTCTACTTACAGTTGTTGTTTACTAATTTTTGCTCAGTTATGGCACAAGGCTTGAGTTATGGAGCAATCACTGAGAATCGAACCCAATAGCTGTGGTCTGTAAACCTAACTCTTTAACTATTACACCATGCGCGGTACTCTTATTATTTAAGCACTGTTGAGATTTAGCATATGGCTACCAATTATGAGATCCACCTAATTAATCAGTAAAAATTGATCAACAAGACTAGCTTGCTAAACATTATATCACGCATCGGCGCCTACTTAGATATGGCCCGAAACCACAGGTATGGAGTACTTGGAGAGGGTGAACTAACAACTTCGTAGAAATTGATCAATGGTACGGGCTTACAAACCACAAAACCACCATCTTTTTCTTGCAATCACAACCCGGGGAATCTAAGTAAAAAACAAAAAGTTTTCCTTTAATATTTAATACTACTGATATCCGTCCATTTTCCAACTCCTCTAAGGAGTCCCTGAGGTGTAGTGGATAACGGGCAGCACTACGACATCGTAGTTAGTGGGTTCGAACTCTAGTCGCGCTATGACGTTTACTCTTGGACTAATTCAACAGTAGGAACCATCTTATCCTTCCAGTTATGGGTTAAATAGTTTCACTGCTGTTCTTCTGCAATGACAGCTTTGGCATTAAATAACCCCCGAATGTCGATATGCTATTAAACAAAGAAAGCAAACCAAACCACACAATGAAAGCAAAAGTCCTAAATTACACAAATTTAATTTAAGTAAAACAATGAATATACGAAGTACTACCCCAGAAAAATTTGTCTGGAATCAAAATGGAAGAAGGTCATCAAAATGTGGAATCCGGTTAGAATTGAACTCACTACCGGAGTAATGCCTTACAAGTTTGCCTATCTATAACTCAAGAAGAATCACTTTGAATATAAAGTTCAGTGTAATATAGGCTAAGGCAACAAATAAGAGGTAATGATAGGAAACACGTTACGGCAGTTTCTCCTGTTAACCATTTCCTCTTGACGATAGTGAGGAGCAGTATTTATCAGTTCGGATTTCACTACCGGTGTTTCGGTATATTTGTTCCAAAATAGCCTTTTTTCCGGGCGAACAGAAATCACATGATTATTTATGTTATTATCCTCATCTTGATTGTTGTTTTGTTTTTGTTTTCACAACATTACTGCTGTACAAACTCCGGCCTTCTTTGTGTCTTTGGTCGTTTTCAGTAACCTTCAGGGTATATGGAACTGAAGCCTTTATCTAATGAACTGGGTTACACTATTCTCATTTCACTGTCCATCACTAGGGACATCACTTGCATCAGTTGATTTGCCTTGCTTAATTGAGATTGGTATGCTATTAAACAAAGAAACCAAACCAAAACCTACTTCAGAGTAATTCTCTCGAGCAATGTATAAAAAGATCTTTTAAAAGCTTGCAACAAAAGTCCGTACTACATCTAGTTTTGTTTTTTTTGTTTTTTTCTGATTCCTCAGACGTATTAAGCTGACTGCATCTCTGCAAAGAGGTAAGACCCTACACCTAAAAGAATATCCTGTATATGACACTAAACACCAGTAAAACACAACCCGAATCATTATAGAGCCACCATGTCCTGGGTATGACACTAAACCGTATCTGATAATGAGGCTCCAGTCCTGGAGCTTTGGGGAATTATTGCCATTACTTTTAGGTCCACCCTGAGGCTGAGGGGTAGTACCTGTTTGAGTCTCACTTATGGATTAAATACAACTATTTAAATATTTATCATACTTAGAACCATTTAACTGTGTGCAAACAAATGCCTGATATTAAATTGAATAATTACTATGACACAGCAATACTAAGAACCTTTTAACCGTGTGTAAATGAATGAACATTGTTGAATAGAATTATTAGTGTTAGATAGCAATGCTTGAAACCATTTAATGTACTGGGTATGACATTAAGCAGCATCTAATTGTGAGTCTCCAGCCTTGGAGTCTTCATCCTTGGAGTCTGTAGAGTATCCCTTTATTACCATTACTCTCAGATCAACTCTGATCTGGAATGGTAGTATTTGTTAGGGTTCCATCAATGGGTTAAATAGAATTTTCAATCTATTACGACGGGTTATTATGAATATTAAATAGTTATTAGTGTTAAATAGCAATACTTGACCCCAATTAAATAGTGTGTTAACAAATTATTAGTATAAAATTAAACAGGAATACTTGATAAATAGAATTACTTATGTTAAAAAGCAATACTTGAAACCATTTTACTGTGTGCAAATAGAACTGTTAGTGTTAGATATCAATAACTGAAAACATTTTACTGCGTGCAAACAAATAAGCTCTGGCTCATTTTAAAATGATTTTACCGATGAACTATTCATTTACAAATCATGTGTGTGTGTGTGTGTGTGTGTGTGTGCAGGATTTAACATTAAATAACCTACAAGAGTTGATATGCCATAAACACAAATAACCAACCAAACGTATGCGTAGCACATTTTTATGCTTCAAACAAACATCGACCAGGTGTTGTTATTAATCAAAATTAATCTCAAATAAAAAAAATGTATATACTCAAGAAATGAAGTGATTGCTTCCCAACACCAGTGAACCTGGCACCCGGGGGTGTGACAGACAACAAAGTATCATTCATGTGAATTCCTGTGGTAGGTGCAAAAACGGTCACACACGAGGACTGAGGATTTTTTAAATGGGTCGGTTAGTAACCAGCAGAAGACAAGTAACAAGTAACGACTTAAATTTCGAGGCAAGCGAAATCCCCACCGCCCGCTTAAAAATGGACTACAATTTGTTAAACGACCGATCTTTCTTTGTAGACTCAAGAATTCTATTCCACGTCTCCCTGTCTTTTAGACCGATCCAGATGGAGGTTGAAACACCGATTATAAAATGAGTAGTATTTTTCTGTGATCATGTGTCTGATTTTTTTCCCATTTCTTCATGAGAACTTGTAATCCTCTCTTCATTTCGTCTTTGTTCCAGCCAATGTCTTTCGAAACCCCATAATGCAACACTAAATAGAATCAAGAAGCTCTTCGACTTGCTAATCAATCTTCTTAGGTAGTTCAATTTTTGAAAGGGTTCGGTGATTCAAATAATGAAGAGAAAATCATAGTTCAGAGGTGAGTGCTTCAGTTAGACAAACGACTTTGCTTCTGATTCATTTATAAAGTATCTGAATGTTACAATATTTTATATAGGTTTCCATTGTTGCCTTTATATTTGCTAAGCTCAAATTTATACGATATGAAACTAAAATGGCATTGGTAACTACTTTAGTCACTGAATCAGGCCAAGGTACTGGTAATTGTACATTGATTAGACAGTTTCCATAACGATGATGAGACTATTTACATATGAACATTTATTTGATTCTCCTCAAAACCAAGATGTAACACAAAATTGGTTTAATGTGAGGTGCTCCGCATGAAGCAGACCTTCTAAAAGACAGATGACGGTATCCCTCTTCAAAGGTGCCACAGTCATCGGGCAATAAACTTAGCCATTACCCCTTTTCAGAGAGGAGGCAGGTGCTGCCTGAGTGCGGAAGACCCCCAAGAACTAAGCCGGTTGATTTTATCATCTCCTATGCCAGGTGTGTATGAGATTATTCATGTATGGATCAGCACTTTTTTCTGATATCAGAGTATATTATTTGTGCTCTGAGACCAAGATCAGTGTCGCTCTCCAATATTTCTGCCTCGGACCATAGTTTTATACACGCTCGTGAAAATGAAACAGTTATTTTAAAAATTGATATTTAATATGCAGATGAAAACATTTAAGATTTCAAAGAATGCAAAATTTAATACTTAAAAATAAATACAAAATAAGAAAAATCTGGCTGACAAATATATAGATGACTATTTTCATTTTCAAATTTTAATCGATTAATTTATTTTCGCAATATATCCAATTAGATTTCCACGGATACAAATACAACTAAAGTCTGATTGTAGATAGATGTGCCGGGAAGCGATAGTCTCCACGTTTAGGATAGACAGATACTATACTCTCATTCCAGCTGAAGTTACGTATATACGAAGAAAGAATAAATTCAAACTGTTCATTATAGATAAATTGCTTTTTAGTGACAATGAGTGTCTCGTGTGGTGTAAGGTTTAAAGAGTTAGGCTCGCAGACCATTGTTAGTGATTAAAAAATAAATAAGCTACAAGTAAATTGACTGATATTTAGTGGTTTCCATAAAATTGATTTAACTACATGCCTTTTCTAAAAATTCCTTCAAATTGTTCTGTCAAACTTTTTGTTCTGTTCTATACTCAATAATGTCGGCTTATCGATATTTATTCAACTTAGTTTTATACATTCTCTGGGTAAATTCGTGGAGGGGTAGAATAGAAAGTTGTGCTGCACCAGTCATTTAAGAAATCATATCTGCCAAGAAAATCAGCTTTCAGATTTATGGATTTAACACGAATTCCAACTTTGACCCGTGATAGCTGTAGGAAGTACATAACTATATCAGCCATACTCTCCTAATATGAGGTGCAAACGTTTTGATGTTCTTTACAAAATTTGGTTTAAATATAGCACACAGGCCTCAGCTTGCTTACGATACTTGCTATTGTTAATGGTCACCCACCAAAGTATTGTATAGGTTTGGGGCTGCTTAACTTCGGTGATCTCGCGGGAACCGGTGGTTTCAGTGTGACTTGACCGTAAATTATAAACTCCATGTTACTCTGCTTTCCGTTTGACATTGATTAATATAAGTCTTATATCAATGAGATCTACTAAACACAACTTAATTCATCGTTAATTATTGCATTATGTTATAAAAGTTTGCCTCGTTATTTTCGGGACCTCTGGGCAATAATTATGCAAATATTTTGCAAGTATTTTCTTTTTTAATACTTTTCAAAAAGTATTTTTTAACTAATATACACTTAAAGGAGAGAAGTCAGCTTTTGAAGGATGAGGCTACTCTTCGTTTTCGGTATTTTCATTGTCAAAAGGCTTTGAGTTTCCATCTTAAGCGTCTCTATAGTTCAATCTTTTATTATAACAAAGAAACTGGTGTTACAAACCTAAGAGCCTTTTTGAATAAGGCTAAACAGTGTATTCCGTTTCAAGTTTTCACAGCGATCTATGACTATATTGATGCTTCTCTATTGGGATAGAAAAGGATTTCTAATTAGCATTACATATCTATACTTGTTTATACCACTAATTTGGATTTTTAAAAGAATGCAGCTCAGTGCAAACAAAAACCCCTCAAAATTATCATTCAGCGGCGAAGTGGACTGGAAATTGCTTTAACATTTTAAGGGTATCACTTTTATAAAAATAAATAAATTAATAAATAACTCGTTATGATGTGCTATTTTTGCTGGATAGCTGTTACATATGCAAATATACTGAGAATTTTTGCAAACTATATATATTAGTCTAGTTTCTGCCAGTTGTTTACGTGTGACGTAATGTTGCGCGAGCTAGGCTTGCAGACGATTGTGAGTTTGATGATTATGACTACTAGACTACTGACAGAGCCTAGTTCAGTTATTTGTTTATTGATATAACTTGTTAATATTATTAATATATCATTTTTGCCGGGGGTGGTATCTTCCTGGTGTAATTGTTAAATCGCTGAACTACGGAATCGTTGTAAGCGAGTTCGAACTCCAGTCGCACTATTATGTTCACTTTTAGACAAATACCCTCGGGAAAGGTATGAAACCCCTTATCCTCCCAGCTATGGGTTAAATAGTAACACTAATGTTCTTCTAGAAGGATGAACTTGGCATTAAATAACCCAAGAAGGTTGAGATGTCATTAAAAACAACTAGAATAAAAAAATATCATTTCTGCTAGATTATACATCTCGTTTCTATTGGGTCAAAATGAAGTTGACTTTCTCTCTCTCTTTTGTATATTTTAGTATGTTTGATTAGATAATAAAAACACATTTTGTCTATATAATTTTATTAAGATCCTTTCAAGTTTCCTGATAAGTGTCTTGGTTTCAGGTTGGAATTGGTGGATGAATTTACCAAAATTATCTCGAGCGCTTTCGGACCTTTCCTAGGCTATTATCAGGTTGCTTGCATGTATCAATGGCTTGTAATAGTTGAGTTGAGAGAGAACTCTTTAATTCATTACGAACATTATATGCTTCAGTATTTTGGGTGTTTATTTTTTATCATTTAATCAAACATGCTTAAATGAAAGGCTGCTGCCCAACTACACATATTTTAAAATACATAATCCTGCAGCTCACCACGATACTGACACCCAAAATTATTGCTGTTGTCTTGCAAAAAGACAAATTAACTACAATAAACAAAAAATAAACACCCTGAATACTGAAGCATGTAATGTTCGTAACGAATTAAAAAATTCTCTCTCAAAACAACTATTACAAGCCGTAGATACATGCAAGCAACCACGCATGATGGCCTATGAAAGCTTGGTAAATTTTTGGTAAATTCATCCACCTAAAACCAAGATACTTATCAGGAAACTTGAAAGGATCTTAATAAAATTATATAGACAAGATGTCTTTATTATTTAATCAAACATGCTTGAATGAAAGACTGCTGCCTAACTAAACACACACATACATACACACACACACACACATACATATATATATATATATATATATATATATATATATCATTGGGAAAGGAATGACTTCATCTGTTCTCTTCTAAATTATATATATATATATATATATATATATATATATATATATATATATATATATATATATATATATATAGTAAGTTAATAAAATAAAGATGATATACATAGGAGGAAAAAACTATTTTAGTAATCGTTCCAAAAAAATAGCAAATGGAATAATACTTAAGGAATTGCGATCACTGAATATTCAATAAAAACACACGTATTAAAATGATTATCTGGTCAGTTTTCATGTTTGGAATGCCTGTGGTGTAAGAACTTCCTTAAATATCAGTATCAATTTATACTTGAGTATCTCAGTTTTTGCAAGTAGATAACATTGGGAAAAATATCGATTAAATCAACTATAAAATAAACCATTACTTGATTTGTCACAGTTATCATCTCCACTCAATCATCTCCTGCATTATATCTTTAATATTGATTTTGGGCTGTTATTTCAGATTTTAGAAACACAAGAATGTATAATTTTTTTCACGGTGACAATTTATTGTTAACAGTTGCTTTTATCTGAATTGGAGTTATTAATTTCTGGATTTACCAAAGAGTCATTGTATCTATTTATATCAGTAGATATGAATATAGTGTATTTTCCTAATGTGCCCTGTAAGAAATGCCTTAGATCATACTTGTCACTGTAAATAGACATCAATTTAAGAATTTTGTTGGTATTCAAATTATCACTTTTGAACAAGTTTTTGTTAGTTTCTGATTGTAAGCGCCAAATGATCGAATAGCGCCTCAGATTTTCTGACCCCTCCATTACCAATTGATCGAAACCTGCTGGAACATTTTTTGCGCTTTATTTTTGACCCTCTCTTCCTTTTTTCGTTTATTTGACATTTTTTTCTATTATTAGTTTTTATCTATTTTGCCGCTTTTTTTTCTTTTCGAAAGGGGTTGGCTAATGCAGATAATTTGATCCAAGTTTTTCGTACGGATCAAAGCCGGCTATTAAATTAAGTAATAAGTGAGTCTAGGGCAGTTGATCTATTTGTATGCTGGCAATATCATGGCCTCCGATTCCCCAAGCCAGCACTTAAGGCCGTATAAATAATGTGCGTCAGCCAGAAGAGCGCCATTTGAAAACATTCACGAATTGACTAGAGGATTTTTGCAGCCAACCCGGAGATTTGTTACGCGCTTATCGGCCATTTTTATCGCCATGTTTGGTTGCCGGTGAACAAAAAAAATATCATCTGATAATGTCTGTGGGCTTGACGTGGCGGCCATGATAAACATGATTAATGGCGGGAATTTTTATTTTTTTATTTTTTCATTAGGTTAGGGGAAAAAATGGCTTCCGCGCAAAAAGGAGATAAAACCACTGATATTTTTGCGTGGCAAATGAGGATTTTATTGCTGGGGAAATTCTAAAGATTATTCTCTCTCTCTCTCTTTCTCTCTCTCTCTCTCTCTCTGTTTTTTTTTTTTTTTTTTTTCATGCCTTTTTCGTTAAAGGTATTTTTCCTTGCTTTTTTACATCATTATTTAGAGTAAGAGAAAAGGACTTACAAAACAACTCTCTAGCATTATTGTACGAGCCATAATCTTATACAGAGAAACCAGATCTAAGGAATGTGTGTTATTTCTGATAATTGCATCGCCTAAGCTGATAGATTAACCTTTCTTACTTTTTTATATTTTAACTTTTTTTTAGAGATACGGACAGTAATTTCCTCTTTTTGTGCATTCGTTTTTTTATAGCGTTTTTCTTTTTCGTTTTATGCTATTTGCTTATTTATTTGTGAGTTCTTTCATTCGGTTTCAGTGTGGCATAAAATCTGCCGAGCCAGTGTGTAATTTAGCGTCTCACAGGAAGTTATGAAGATAAAACCGCAATATAGAATATGTTATTAGTTATAATTGCAACTACAAATAGGCATATTACATACGTCCCGCCTTGCGATTGGGATTAGATTCGGATATTATTTAAAAGTTCAAAAGGTGTAAGGTCGCGTTATAATTATTGAAGAGTTAATCATCGTTACATCAAATTGAATAAGAGGATTTATCAGACATGAAAAATTTATAGCAGAAACGTTTATACGAGGGTTGCTCCAAAAGTAAGACCTCCTATTCATTTCCAGAAAATCTACAACAGACACAGGAAGCCCAATAACACCGTTAGATAGAGCAAGATTTCAGCAACAAAATGCTGTTTTTTCACATCACCGTTGGCTATAAATTTACACCAGAGAGGAACATATAATCTCAATCAATGATTCAATTGTATATCTTTTTATGAATATATACATAGATTTAAGCAAACCAACATTTATTAGCTGCCATTTGAAGTGTCAACCAACGATTTCTAAATTGAAAGTTTTGGGAATTTAGTGTGTGTGTATGTATGTATATATATATATATATATATATATATATATATATATATATATATATACGAGGTGCATACGATAAGTTTCCAGACTTTTTTCGTATGGGCACTTTTATTGATAGTACACACATGAAACTCTTGTCCCCTTCGAAGTAATCTCCTCCGGCTGCAATGCATTTGTTGTACCGTTCCAACAACTTCTGCAAAGCCCCATGGAAGTCCACTTGTGTGAGCGTGTCAGTGACCTTCGTCACAGCCCCTTTCATCTCCTCAATTGTCTCGTAACGACAGCATCTGAGCTTGGGGAATAACCAAAAAGTCACAGGGAGCAAGGTCTGGACTATACGGAGGCTGAGGAACTGTGTTGATGCCCATCTTGGTCAAATAGTCTGCGACAAGGATGGAGTTGTGGACTGGTGCATTGTCCTGCTGGAAATGCCATTGACCCGATTTGAAGAGTGCTGGCCTCTTCCGAAGGAATCTCTTCCTGAACTCCCTTAAAACCTCAACATAGTAACCCTAACCCTAGCCCTTTGGCCAATCAACTCACAGACTCCCTGCCTTCCTTGAATCTTTTGTGCCTCTCAAAAACTGATGGTCGATTCGTGCAAGATGGTCGAAAAGCAGTCTGAAGCATTCCATATGTTTCTGCGGCATTTTTTCCAAGTTTAAAACACAATTTTATTGCATATCGTTCTTGTAAAGTGTCAGATTGCATTTTTGAAATTCACCAGCTGTGACAATCAGGCTTTAGTAGGGTGTATTCAAATTGCTGCTGTAGCTGTTCATTTGAATCTGAAATCATAAAAATTGGTCAGTCATCTCATAAAATGTATAGCAATAACATAGTGAATTTTTAAAAGTCTACGACAATTTTAAATGCCCAAACGAAAAAAGTCTGGAAACTTATCGTATGCGCCTCATACATATATATAATCTTTTAAAATCTAATAGTCGAAAGCAGATGTTTCATACTTCATAAGAGTGGACATTTCAGTGTCAAACCAAGTATTTTTTAAAATTATTTTTGTTTTTGATATACAATATAGCTCTATATTTCTATATCAAGTATACCCGTAAAAAATAAAACAGAAGAAAAAATGTGTGTGTATGCGTTAAAATAAATATCGTATGAAATAAGGAGAAAATATATTAAGAGGCTCTAAAATGAAACAGAACCTGCTGTTTGCATAGATCTAGTATCCTCCTAGAGGACAGTGACGACAAAGTATCTCATGAAATATTTCTGGTAGCCTTCAACAATTAGTAAAGATGATTCAACTCCGAGATGATCATCTAATGGAGAAGTTTGTACATATGCTGTCATACGTAGGTACATCAACAAGTATGTAGTTAAATGAGGAAAAAGCATTTATTTTCCGCGACAAATACTTTGCGCAAAATATCCTCTCTGGTCTATGATTTTATCTCAGTAGTAAAAACATAGACCGAATATTATACAAGGAAAGTTTCAGGCCCAAAATCAGCTAGTAAATACGTGTTAGGCGAGGAAATTATTGATCCATTCTTATATACATGTGGGTGGAGTATTTAAACTTCATTTACTCAGCTATAGTATGCAATATATGATCAATTTAACGAAAGGGTCAAAGTACGTACACCTCGGCAAGTAAAAAAAAGAAGCCCTAATTCCCACAGAACCATAACGGTACCAAATAGAACATTTGTAATGTTATTGCACCAAATAGGACGTTGTACCGTTACACACCAAATGTACGGTTGTACCACCACATGTTCGAACGGGTTACTGCGTGTATCGTTACGTCTTAAGTAGTCGTCAGACTCTCGCCGTGGGAAAAGTTGACGAACACACGAAACTGTTTTAATTCGCTAACACAAAAGTTTGTTTGCAACTACAATTTTTAAGTAGTCACCGAGAGAAAGAAAGTATGCAAGTTGAGTGAACCATGTAAGCTGGACAAAGAGAAACAACATGTCATTAGAAGGAGAGAGCAGATACAGACCTTGAATTTTCTCCCTTGTTTTCTGTTGTAGTTCGAGCATTTTTGTTCGCTGGTTTTGTCTTCACAGTTTCGTATCTGGTGTTAGATCCCTTTTCGGAGCTCACCCCAAAATGAGAGCCGTAATTTTCGTCTGTCTTTACATCTCCGTATCTAGGCTTCAATTGACTGATTTTTACCTCATCGTGTCCGGCTGCCAATTAACTTTCAAATCCGAGTCGTCTGCTTACTTCCACCTGGTGTTGGAGGGGGGGGGGTCAGATCCGTTTCTGGTTGTTCCACACCTGCGCAGATGTTTTGGGAACTCCGGTTTTTTCGAGTCATTTTTAATTACCGCAGTCATTCACCCGTTACTGGGTGACCAACAACCTGTGCTTTTTAACTGAGTTACTCGAAGGTCAACCGAATGCTTCTGTAGACTCACTGTCAGCTTTTTCTTAGTGTTATTTTTCTTCTCTCCCTCTCTCTCTCTTTCTCTCATTCCCCAGAAATTAGCCTCTCGTTCTCTTTATAACTCGGTGTGCATGGAAATATAACGTACGCTCAAGTCACACTAAAAGCAGCGATGATCCTCTCCTGGATAGCCCAGTCGGCTGGAGCTATAGAAAACACCGACTGCATCTCTGCAGAGAGGTAAGAACCCTCCAAAAAGTATCTTGATTATGACATTAAACAAAAGGATGGTAAGGATCCAGTAATGCTGGAGCTTTGGAGAAAGTGGAGTACCCCTTCATTGCTATCACTCCCAGGTTCACTCAAGCCCGGAGTGGTAGCACCTGATTAAGTCGTATCAATGGGCCAAGTAGTACTGTCTGATATTTAAACTATGCGCAAACAAATGACTTATGATAAATTGAATTGTTAAGAATAGAACTGATTGATTACATTTGTTTGTAAACAAATGACTGATGTTTTATAGAATTGTTATTGATACATAACAATTCTTGGAACCATTTCACTATGTACAAACAAATGAGTAATGTTGAATAGAATAATGTTAAATAGCAATATGTGTAACCACTTCACTGTGTGCGAACAAAAGATTAATATTGAATAGGACTATAATTGTTAGATTACAATAATTGAAACCATTTAACAATAGTAAACTAGTGTGCAAACAAATTAGTGGTAACTTATTTAAAAATCAAATTATCGACAAACTAATCTCTTCCATATCCTGTATATCTATTTAAATGTGTGCAAACGAATGACTGATGTTAAATTGAGACTGTTATATAGCTATAATTGAAACGATTTAACTGTGTGCAAAAAAGATAAGCTCAGGCTCGTTTAAAAATGTTGTCAACGAAATGTGCTTACACATCAAATATATTTAATATAAATGAATAAACAGGATTTGGCATTAAATAACCAACTATGGTTGATATGCTACCAAACCAAACCTCTTCAGTACTTAAATGGGTAACCACTTAGGAAAAGCAGACATAAGCAGGTAAATGAGGCCCGTGTACAAGTGTAATGAAGTGACCGACTTCCTGCCAACAGCTCACATGGTTACTAGCTATGTAACCGATAACAAAAGGTCAACTTAGAGAAATCTCTCGGAAGGTGAAACTGCCAATACAAAACTTTTCAAAAAGGAACTGGTTGAGGACCAGGAACGACTTAAATTTCAAGTTCATCACACCCTCCTCCCCATTGGAGGGTGAGCTATGATTTAGCTATATCTTCATCGACTCAAAAATAATACTTCATATTTAGCTGATTTAAGACCGGTCTAGAGGAAGGTTTAAACAGAAATAAAATCAATGGTATTTTTTCTGTGACCATGTGTCTTGCCTTTTTTTCCCATGAACTTGTCGGCTTCTCTTTGTCTCGTCTTTATCACCGACAACTTTTGTCGATACCTTGCAGCTTATTAAATGCTAAGAACATAAGGGAATATCGTATAGTCTCTATCGTTGCTGAAATTGTTGTTTCCCTCCAATGTCAGTGGCCGATATTCGAACCCAGGATAGATAGGATTCCAAATGCTGATTTTCTAAGCAAGCAAACTTAGTGAACACATTCTTCCTGTTCTATTCCTTCTTATCTTGTCTTCTGCACCGCTTAGGTAAGTTTAATAAGGATTTATGGGAATATATTTTCTTTTGATTTTGAACTATATTTGGTTTTATTTCTAATTCCTGATCACCTTCATACTTCAGTAATAATATCTAGACTATTCTTAACTGTATTATCCTGTGTTTGACACTAAACTGCACCTGATGTTGAGGCTCCTATTCTAGAAATCTGGGGAGTGTGGAGTATCCCTTCATTGCCATTCCTCCCAGGTCTACACGGACTCTGAATGGTAATACCTGTTAGGGTTTCATCTATGGAGAAATATATTTGTTTTAAATTTATTTGTATTCGATAGGACTATATGCAAAAAAAAACTCTTAAGAGTTACACAAGGTATAGATATGAACGTACAATAAACGCGATTCCCTAACCTCTTAAGATAGAATAACCCTAGATTGGTTGACATGCCGTTAAAATCAATCCTCATTGCATGACAATGAGTGTACTCATCTCCAAAGATATTTAGGGTGCGCTCGATGCGCGTACACGCACATACACACACACACGCATGTTGATTGCAAAATGGTTATCGGCACGGAAAATGAAATCAACGGAGTTCAAATTCTCGTCGAGTTTTTTTTACGTTTACTTTGTACAGAGACTCTTTGAAAAGGCAGGGATTTATCTCTTTTATGAGTAAAATTGTAAGATATACGGGGCCTTTTAGATTTGGTTAGGGAACCAGACTAGGATAAGAACAATATTGAATTCAAAACTCCTTATTAATATGTCAAGGAATACCATTTCAGAGTGACGCATATTTCTTTCCATGTTTTCAATCCTTTCTAAATTTTGTTCGTATATTTTCTTGTGTTTTGTTCTTTTATTATTTGCCACCATTCTATTTCCCTAACATCAATAAATGAATGATGGTTTGTTAATATGTATATAAGGATATCACAGTTTTTTTTCTTTTTATTTTGTTTCTTTGTTTTTTGTTTTTTTTTTTTTGTTTGGGAGGTTGTCGTGTCTGTATATTTGGTTTTATCTATTATTCCTGATGATTGACGCGGTTTGATGGTTTGCAAGCTAGTATTGCTGACCAATTAATACCGTGGAGGGAGTCCCTGTAGTGTCGTGGCTAACGTACTGGATGACGACATCGTAGTAAGAGAGTTCCAACTCCAGTCATACAATTATGTTCCCTTTCGGACTAATACCTTGAAAAAGGTATGAACAACCTTATCCCCCATCTATGGGTTAAATAGTGCCACGAATGCTATTCTACAAAAAAAGATTTCTGCATTAAATAATCTACAACGGTTGAGATACCATAAAAATAAAACTAATTGATATTGAGTAATCAGTTCGATCCTAGGTGGTCCATAATTGCAGCCTCCTACCACATCCAAGTTACGCTTAGTTTTTATGGGCATCTCACGTGCTACAATGATTAGTGATATTGGCTTGTTAGACCATTGTGAGGAATTTCGATTCCCAATGAGTGCTCCATACTTTAGGTCTTGTGCCAAACTAAAGCTTAGTAGATGAATGGGAGCGGCTATCATGATATAAAATTAGATATTCTCTCTTAGTTAATGGTGATGTTTGTAAATAGAATTCAGATCTCTTGGAACTGAGTACGTTGTTGTGCTTATTGAGTCATGCCTTAATGCTGCGGACAGGCTTCGTAAATTTGTTCATTCATTGATGTTATGGAATGTGACGAAGGCGTGCTATTTGCAATAAACGCCATATTCCAAATAAGATTTCACTCTGAAGGCGTTATTTTGTATATATGATTTTTATCTTCTCTTTCATTTTGTTTTATTAGCCTTGCTCTTTTTTTGTCTCCTTCCTTTTTTTTTTTTATAGTTTGTTTTTATAGTTTGTTTTTATAGTTTTTTTGTTTTTCATTTTCTTCTTTATTTGTATTAATATCGGTGCATAAGCAAAATATGACTGTTGTTTGTAGGGACTGTCACTCCCATAAGGATTGATTACTCTTTATTATTGCTTTTTTTTTTTTTTACGTTCTCATCTTTATTACTGTCTCAACTTTTCTTCTTTCTTTTCTTTCTTTCTTTTCTTTATTTACTTTTTTCGCAATGTCATTTTGGTAAAGAAAAAAAAAAGATCTTATGTAACCATATCATAGTACTACGCACACTACAGTAAATTTGTTATCTCGTAAATGTTGTTCCCAAGGATATGTTATTATTAATAAATATTTTTCCGGACGAGCAGCTTCTTTGTACTTTGGTTTGTCGAGATTTTTTTCTCCTTAATGGTTTGCCACCATTTCATTTCCATTCATTGAAGTGGAATCAATAAATAAATGAATGCAATGTGTCCCTCGATATTTTCTAACCTTATTTAACCTAAAAGAGAGCAACATGATGTAAAGAGGAAGACTGTATTGCACCAGTCGTCCAGGTGAATAGTCTGCCTTGTCCACCTGTCTTAAAAAAACATACTTTCGAAATTCTGGCTTTTATTTAGAGTTGAAAAAACAACCATTAGTGCTTGAAAAAGTATTCGGCTACGGATATCACCGGGCTTCTGTTTACAAAAATATATAACGCGAAAGAGTTAGGAGACCTGTTTAGTGTAACGGTTCTCCTCCAAGAACATGGAATCAGCAATCCAAGTTCAAATCCTGGACGAGGCTATTCGCGTTCCATTTAGTGTTAATGCTCTTTGAAAAGTTATGAATCCATCTGTTTCCACTCACACACACCCCACCCAACACACAAAGCTATAGGTAAATAATAGGGCAGACTGGGTTCTTGTTGATTTTGTGGACGACCAGACTAGAAGGAAAAATCTGAATTCAAACCGGCTGTACACTGCTTAAAAATGTCTTTGTGTCGTATTCTGATTGGAGTAGAGGGGGTTCCGTAAATCATATATAACTCGCAATCCAATATGGTACAACTGTATTAAACTTTGGGAAGACGAAGCTTTGTCTTCATTTGGCACTCTGAAAAAATAGCCTTATATCAGAATACGTACTGATTTGCTTAATTTGTTTAGAATTTATTGAACTCATTTTCCTCATTTATCGTGCAGAGGTTTGGGTGTTTGTCCCAGAATTGCTGTCAACCAAAAAAACCCAAAGATCTGATTTTTGTGTGGATATTAACTTGACTTTGGGCTCCGACATAGACTATGTAATGTTAACATGAGTTTGTCTGTGGACACAGAAAGTCGTCGGAAGTGAAAACTTAACAATTCCTTGCCAAAATACGTGAAATAAAGACTTTGATATAAATTGCAAGAATGTTTTTGAGCTCATAAATCATGGAAGAGACGAGGTTAGATCTCTGTTTTTCACAGGACCAGCTGCTCGGTTGATGTTCACGAATAATTACTGAAAAATTACCCTGCATATTTAAAATTAGTTAGAAGAACAGTAGATATTCTATTCAACTCAGAAAAATAATTAGGATTTGTCTGTATGTTTAAAACTCTTATGCTGTGCATTTCTGTTATGCTTATATTTCTGGATTCATAAAATCTCGTTCTAATATATGTCTATATTTATTGCAGAGCATCGGCGGATAATATATATATATATATATATATATGTGTGTGTGTGTGTGTGTGTGTGTGTATATATATATATATATATATATATATATATATATATATATATATATATATATATAAAATGAGGATGATAAAACAAGATAAAATCTCATAACTGAGATTTTCACGTTGTCGATCATTAGGTATACAATACGACTCACCCAAGGATCTACACGGTGAAACTCTGAGTTGTGAGTTTTTATCCTGTCTCAATATTATTTTATACTTGTGATATATTGTAAAATTGATAGGAATTTTTATACATAATTCACTGTAAAGAATTTACGGATTAAAAAATCTTTTAGCGTAGATTTTAATCTTAACATATTTAAGTAGAAGGGTGCCTGCTTGTGTCAAAGAGTAATCGAAAGCCAGTTTGATCTTCACAAAACTCTGCTAGACTAAATATAGATTCTTATATGCTCAGATCTTTTTCTTGTGTGTGTGTGTGTGTATATATATATATATATATATATATGTGTGTGTGTGTGTGTGTGTCATCCACAGACAGTTTCGTTGTATCAAAACTCTTCAGTGTGGCTAGACACGCAGGACACCTTAAGCTGGGATCGAAACCCGCCCAACTTTACTTTAGACTTGGAATAATACCGCTCAGCCATCAGACGACAAACGTCAGCACGCGAATTATAACGCATTATGTATTAACTTTCATTTCTTTACATTTTGCCAAACCAGATACTAGAGTGCTCAATTCATTTGAAGAGCTTTGCATTACACGAGTGGTAGCCGTTAATTCCTTCGCCAGAGTGCTCAACCCCCAGGAGGAGTGTTGTGTGTATATATATATATATATATATATATATTGTCACGTGATATCCCACTGAGACGATAGAAATAAGTTTAATACTATTCCCCGTGTTTGAATTAACAGTAGCAAGCCGTCAGAGAGTGACCGTTAAGAAAGAATGTAGGTCACAGAGGGGATACCAACAGATGTTGGTACTTGGTAACCTCACTCAGGTCGCCGGACACCAGGTGGAAGGAGAGAGAAGCCAAATGATTGGCTGGGACCCTAAAACGGAAGTGGGGACTCCTTCCCGTCAGCGGAAATTGAAAGTAAAAAAGTCAGTCGTTGTACAGGGTTCATAGGAGACAGAACCAAAAGCCAAGTACTCCGGGTAAAAGAAGACGAAGAAATTCTGCGAGACACGAAGAAGCCATTTTCTTCAAGCCAGTGTTAAAAATAGCATAAAGTCTATTAGCCCGTAAAAGAAGAAAAATTCTCCAGTGTAACTTTGGGACTATTTCTCCTTACACCCAATTTTATATACCACTCTCTCTCTCCCTCTCAATTTGAAGGAAAACGAAAGAAAAGAAAAGGAGAAAGACATTTATGTTCAGGGACTGTTCATTTATTATATATTTTGACACTTTGAAGGTGTATGTAATTGTAGTAAAAGATTCATGTATTTTAATGTTACCACGTGGTCTAAGTTGTTATTTGTGGCGTCTGCTCCGAATTTGTTACTTCATGCTTCCTTTTTAGCTTCTATTCGCATGATGCTATCTTGCTTAGAATTGTCCTATTAATTCCTTTAAAATATCACACGGGAAACCGGAGTTGCCGACTACTACAATATAATATTATTACGACTAAACCTATAGGTCCATATCTTCCATTGTCTAGGGGAGGAAGTTTAGTGGCCTTGGTGGGTGTGTGTATAGTGTGAAATTTGGAACCCCTTGCCAGCAGCGGTCAGTCTAGCCCTAAATTAATCCCTCACATAATATGCCAGTTCTTATATGCCTGAGAGAAAAACTCTGAACGAGGACTTATTTTGTAAGGGATCAAGTGCCAACCTGCCCCGTCTTCACACGTGCGAAAATAAAGTCCCGTTTTGGGATTTTAAAGAATTTGCCGTCACAATTTATATATAGCACAACCCATAAATAAGTGCTAAAACTCTCTAACTAAACATAAAATTACATAAAAGGTGGAGATGCTTGTGGTGTGATGGGTATCGTCGTAGAGAATGAAGACTGTGACTAGAGATCAAATCCTGGATTTGGCTGTTTGTATTTCACATAGCGCTTATACCCTTGGAGAAGGTATGACTCCAACTATTCTCCCTTCAGCTATGGCTAAATAGTCAGGCAGACTGAATCATTTAACCTTGGTATGGCAACCAATCTAGGAGAAGTAAAACTCTGTATTAAGACCTGTTAAAATCCGCTCAAAAATTTACTTTGTGTCACATCCTGCCCGCGTGGAGGATTCGATAAATGTATACATATAAAAGGTATACTTATTTTTGGTCTGATAACTATTCATATTTTTGGTTACTGTGCTCTAGAGTTTGGCAATAAACAATAATACCTTTCTTTCATAAAGAGTATTTATGGGTGATAATATATATAATATGTTTAAAAGAAATTTTGCAATTAATGAACCAACTATAAATATTTTCTTCTGATTTAGGTCTTCCCTACTCATTAAAATAGTAAATAACAAACACTATTAATAATGAATTCTCACTATGAATCAGTGTTTAGCAGGCTAATCTCGTAAATCATTATTATCATGGAGTTTAGTTATCAGTAAGTATTCAACATTTGTAGTCTTATTCAGTACGGAGATTAACTTCATCAATAACTATAATAAACTCTATGGTAGATACTTTCATATTTCCCACCGACAGCGGTAGTTGGTGCTTGAACAAAGACAAAATACAAAATTTTTAGTTCAAATATTTAAGCTCTATCTACTTAAACATTGATGCAAAACAATCTTTTTATTCACTTCATTAGGTTTTGTTACAAGCAAAGCTAAGTAAATATCATTAATATAAAATGAAATCTCTCGGCTAACAATCTGATAATTCACCCATCGGTTCATTTTCTCTTGTTACTTGCGATATTTATGTATGCTTTCTCAGAAAATTTGGTCAAAGATCAATTTCTTTTATGATAGGCAATGCAAAATCAATGAATTTCTTGATGATTGCACCAAGTATATATATATATATATATAATTAAATAACTTGCTGAATAATAGCACTTACGGTAAGGGACAAAAAACGCCAGTAATTCGAAGATAAAAATATACAACGAATCACTGTCTAGGGGGAAAAATATATATTGGAAAAAAAGAAAAGGTCAACCTTGTCACACCAATTGAAAAAAATCAACAGATACGCAATCAATTGGTCAAAAGAAAAAAAACACCGTAAATTGCTGCTAAACTATAAATACAAAAAGATTCAATGCTAAGGAGAACAAAATAGTTACAAAAATTATTTCGTGAGTCAGGAACTAACCTACAACAGGATTAGGTACCCTGATGAGCCGCTTACACGAAACTGTAGTAGGTTAGTTCCTGATTCACGAAATAATTTTTGTAACTATATATATATACTTGATGATTGCATCAAGTGTGTGTATATATATATATATATATATATAAGGATTATTCATTTGATGAGGATTTCTTGTTATATAAAGAGGATTTTACTTATGAATGTATATAAAATCTGAACTGAGAACCTGGGGTGTATTGTTCAGGAAAATCTGTTGCACATTGATGCATCATTCTTCAAAAGTCAATCTATCTAAAATGTCTTATTCTACACAGGCCTTCACAGTGATAAACAAATTACTTATATAGATTTGTCCAACGGTTCACATACAATGATATATATATATATATATATATATATATATAGGAGGGCGAGAAAGAAGATAACTATACTTGGCCGATTTTATAAGGTCTCACAAACCATTACTGCCATTACTGTTGGAATGAGTTCGATCTTCATGAATGCTTCATATTTGTCAATTTGTGCCGTATTCAGCTTGGCGAAGTAAATATAAACACTGGGATATTTATATGCTGAGATAGAGCCTGCTGTAGAGTAATGGTCGGCAAGCTAATTTCACTGGTGATCACTACTATACTGAATCAGATCCTCAATAGGTGCCTTATAGCCGTGACCTTGCTCTGTACTAAACTAAGCTCCAGGTAAATTGAAAGTGAGATATATCAGCAAAGTAAAATAGAGAAATAAATAATCCCATTCTAAAAACGAAAGATAAATGTACAGTTTTTTTTGTTTGTTTGTTTGTTTTTGTTTTTTTTTTCTGTCCGTTCGGAGAACGGAATTTCATTTTACGGTGACGCGAAATCCCTTCCGAAACATCGAACAAGAAAAAGCGAATCAGTTCAACAGATGATTGACTTAACTTAGCGAAATCAACTTTGACGTGGACATGAAGCCAATAAAGAAAAAGGGAAAAAGAAGATCACACAAAAAAAGTGAGAATTGAGGGTGTGGGGTTTGAACAATACAAGAAAATGAAATGTTTCGTGCTCGTTGCCTCGAAAGATTTGCGGCCTTGGTTGTTTTGCCGATAAGTCGCGCGTTGCAACCGACGCGTTTATCGTATCAATAGACGAGACGTGTCGGGGGGAAATAGAAAAGGGAGAAAAAAACGCTCGGCGTTCAGGTGACTGACGTATCGGTTATTTGTTGGATAGCGATGGATCGAATAGCCGTTCAGCTGCCAACGCGAAACGAGTTATTCAATTATAAAGGAAAACGAAAATAAAAATAAAAAGGATACATACACGTGAAAAATAGAGTTATACGCATGCGCAACACACTTGATGTCTTGGTCATTTGATGATATTACAAAATAACTCCTGCTTACATTGCCTATCTTATTTATTCGAGCGGATTCCCCGGAGAAGGTATTATATTTTCACAAGTCACGTCTGTTATCTTAGAAAACGCACGAAGATCTATCCATAACAAAGCTCGTTTATCCAACAATAGTTTAAACTAGTTTTTTCCCCTTTAACCTAAAATCCAAACAGAATAACTCTTGAGCGGACAGAGATATTTTCTATGAATTAACAAGAGCTCACAGCATCTTGCATGATGTATATTTATATCGGACGTGCTCTCCGAAAGTAATGCCCCCAATTTACTTCCACTGAAACTACAAGTACAGAGAAAATAATAATTCCTTTGGATAGAGTAATTTTTCAACTACAAAACGTTTGCATTTTACTGAGTCACTACTATTGGTTAGACACCTTTGCCAACGATAAATAAGAGCACGCAACGTTCATAAAAATTCTCACCAATCCAGTTTTGATTTTAGCTTATGGCGGTAACCCCCGTGTCTAATCACTGGTGTCGAAACTGACACCTTTAGGCTTGTAGTTGGTCAGCCGTTCTGAAAGACTTGCATTCGGGAGCTGTTTCTATTTGTGTAAGTATCCATGGGATCCACACGATAAAGTCTGCGATATCCTGATGTCGTCTGGATCGTTTTTAACATTCAGTTCCATGCACAATCGCTAGTCCTAATCCCTCGATTCGCACAGATGACCTGATTGAGGCGCTCTTCATCTCCTGCAGTGGCGACTGGAACGTAACTTTACACTTGCCACTATTGATGGGTATAACTCACATCCTAGCTGCACTCCCATCTATGTTTTGGTCTCCGATCACTAAGCATTAATGAATTTCAAGGGATGCATTTTCTTTCCACAAAGAGGAATTCAATTATATACATTTACTTCATGCATACTTTCATATATGATGTTTATTTACCAAAGTGCCGCTCAGCCTCGATCTGTAAACAAGCAAAAAAGTGGTTACTGGTAAAAACGTTCAACCTCAATTGCCACACCATCCACTTCTACCTCTACTTCATAATGATTTGTGCACTCACAGTTATATATTTCCAAGTATTCCGATCTAATACGACTAGTTTGCATTTATTCATTTACTTTCAAGTAATTCACATTTCCCATGCAATTACACTTGGTTTAATGATGTAAGTATTCTTAACTAATACTAATTTTTGCCCAGTCGGCTGGGGTTGTAGAATACACCGACTGCTTCTCAGCAGAAGGGTAAGACACCCACCAACGAGTGCCCTAGATATGACACTAAACAATGTAATGGTGAGGTTCTAGTGATGCTGGGACTTTGGGAAATTCAGAGCACCCCTTCATTGCCATTGCTCCCAGGTTTTCTCTGGCCCAGAATGGTAGCACCTGATAGGGCCCTATCTATGGGTTAAATAGAACTAAACTGCAAACTAATGCTAACTGAATTGTTTGAATTAGAACTGTTTGACTAAACTGAATAACTTGAAACAGAAATGTTTTTGACAATTAAACTGAGTATTTATGCTAAACTGAATTGTTTGATATAGAACTGTTTTGACATTTAACTGTGTATAAACAAAATCTCTACCTATACTAAACGGAATTGGTTGAATTAGAACTGTGAATAATCTGAATAGCTTGAAATAGAAATGTTTTTGATAATTAAACTATGTACTCATGCAAAACTGAATTTTTCGAAATAAAACTGATTATTTGTATAAAAATGGATTTGGCATTAACTAACCTAAAAAGGTCGATAGGCCATAAAACCCAAACAACCAATCAACTAATACTAATTTACTCATTTATATGGGTTCAAATAAGTGATAACAAACCTTTTGTAAACAATTATAGCTTTAACAGCCCAGTTGGTTGAGACTGTAGAAAATGCCAATTGTATCTCAGCAGAGGAGTAAGTCCCTCCCGGCAAATGTTCTGGATATGACACTAAACCATCTGATAGATCTTTGGGGAATATGAAGTACTCCATAACTGCTATTACTCTCAGGTCTACTCGGAACCGGAGTGGTAGTACCTGTTAGGATCCCATCTATGGGTCAAATAGAAATATTAAATCATTTCCTATAGTTGAAACCATTTCACTGTGTGTAAACAAATGAATGTTAAATTGAATTATTAGTATTAAATAACAATACTTGAATCCATTTAGCTGAGCGAAAACAAATGAGTTCTGGCTCGTTTAAAAATTGTTACCAACGAACTATTTGTTTACGCATCATATACACTCAATATATATGTATATATGTATAAACAGAGTTTGGCATTAAATAACCTGCAAAAGTTTATATGCTGTAAAACAACCAACCAACCAACCAATAGCTCAAAGCAACTTTTCTGAATACAAATAATTCGCATACATTTACATTGTTTCAAATATTCCAAACACTAATTGCCTTTTAAAAATATCTATTTGACACGTAGAGAGGTTATTTGGTTTGCACTATATTAATCCTTGCAGCTGATTTTTTTAAAACAATTATATGGTTTCAAGTAAATTGGCTTATTTAATTATACTCGTTTGTTTGCAACCATTATTATAGTTTCAAGCATTCATATCCGATGTTGATAATTTTAAAATATACCTTTTTGAACCATAAAAGGGCACGTGTGTTAAGGCCAAAGTTAGCTTTTCTATGTGGTCAGTTTTTGGTTTCAGCATCATAATACACCTCTCTGAGGCGGGTACAGTACTCTGATCCTTGCTTCTTTATTATTATTATTATTATTATTATTATTATTATTATTATTATTATTATTATTATTATTATCCGTTCTATCATTTTTATTTTGATTATTTACTGTATAAGAAATATTGTCAGTATAAGCGTAGTATATGTTACATTGGGATTGTAATTATCTACAAAAGTAATTTAAAAAGCTAGTGAATTGAAAGGCGTCCATAATCTTGTATCCAACTACATGAGGAACTTTAGTATATAAATAAGAATTTCAGTGACCATTTGCGAACATAGATCAGAACAAGGATAAGAGTACTATGTCCTTCCCGGAGCGATGCTGCTGTTGTTTCTATAATATGTTAAACTCCACCATTCTCTAAGTTAGTGTTTTGTATTTTATTAACCCGATTGTTGACCCCACATATCCCGAATCCTCTATGAAGGTGTATGACCAACTTTGAAAAAAATTTAAGAGATGCCATTTACAAGTAAGGTACCAAGGACAAGAAGTAGACTGGAACCCGAAATGAAACCAAGGATTTGATAGCTGGACTTTTACCAAGTTAAAATGTAAAGAATGTAAAAAGCAAGGACGATAAAAGGGAAGAGAGAAAAAGAAGAAAAAAGGGGAAAGGAAAAAGGGAAGAAAAATATTGAACCTTGGAAGCCATAGGAAGAAGCATGGTGGGTGTGAAGTAAGGCGGACGAACCCCCACAGCTTAACGGCTTGGATCAAATAGTTCAGTCAGGAAACTACAGCAACTCAACTTTAAGTGTGATGTCTATTGATGAAGTAAAAATACAGCCATCGAAAGATTACCATGATTCTCACTCAAACCATATGTCCAAACTGCATCGCCCTTTGCGAGGGTAAAAAGGGGCACGTTCTGCTGAGGTTCTGGCCTCAGTGTTCGAATAATCAGCAACAGAACTTAAACAAAAATTACTTAAAAGTAAAAAGACATTACATATAGCGACATTTGATGTAAGAACTTTAAATAGAATAGGCCAACTACCGGAGCTGTTAGCGTCTGTGGTAGGGCATAACATAGTCATAGTATGCGTACAAGAACACAGATACCATCATATTGAAGTAGTAATAAAATAAGTAATAAAATACCATGATACTCGCGACGGATGGACGTATTTGCGACGGATGGACGTATTTGCATGGACAAAATTGTCAACGCCGTCATAGGGGGTGTAGGAATGCTTCTTGGTCTATGCGTTCTAAAATCACTAAAAAGCATCTTGAAAATACAACCAAGAATGATAGTAGCTACGCTCAACGTCAACCCCAGCACAAGGATCATCTTCTGATACAGCCCTACCAATGCTAATGATGAAATGGACTTCGAAACCTTCTATAAGTAGCTATCCTCCCTTGTTTGTAGCATCCTCAAATACAACGTTCTAATCATCGGAGAAGATATGAATGCTCAAAAAGGTAAAAGCGAAAACAGTAAATTCAGCTTACTCAACTCGTCAAACAAAAATTGATAACAGATTTTTCACTTAAAGATGGACTAACATGCCTTAATACAAGATTTCTAAAAAGCAAGAGAAAACTATGGACCTACACTTACGCAAATAATTCTAAGGCACAGATAAACTACATCCTCATGAATAAGAAATGGATTAATAGCGCTTTGAATTGTGAAGCCGATTCCTCTTTTGAAGGTATGTCTTCCGACCACCGAATTATCACGGCAAAGATACGTCTGAGCCTACGCAAGAATGGGAAGTCAACAACCAAAACCGCACATTATGACTGGTCCATGATTAACAATAGAGATATTAGCGATAAATATACGATAACGCTAAGAAACAAATTTAATGCACTTCAGAAGATATTAAAAACACTTAATTCGAATGACGAATATGAGACCTTTGTCAATGCCACATGAAAGTGGCAGCAGAATGCATACCAACCAAACTAAGAGCAAAACATGGAGTTCAGCGGGAGAGATTAACTTAAGAAGGCATTAACAGAGTACATTCAAGACTAAGTCAATAAGATCAAAAACTCGGTAGAAGATAAAGAATATCGAATTTCGTGGCAGACAGTAAATAAAGTGAGTAAAAGGAAGATCACATTGAGAGCTAAACTAAAAGCTGTCAGTCAAGAAGAACGAATACACATGTGGAAAGAACATTTCAAGAATCTGCTTGGGAAGTCCCCTAAAGTGATGGATATACCTATCACGAAAATTATTGATAATCAATGAGACATCAAACTCGGACATTTTACGCAAGAAGAACTTGACGTTGTACTAACAAAAATTAAAAACAGGAGAGCTGTTGGTCTTGATGAAAATAATGAAACTCGACAACAGACTGCTCCGATACTGCAACACCGTATATAACCAGAACACAATAGGCAGGTGAACAAAGGGCTGCATCCTCCTTTTTCTCATGACAAGTGATCTCGGAATTGCCAAGAACTACCGAAGTATAACCCTTACTTCCATAGCGGCAAAGATTTATAATGCTCTGCTATTCAACTACATCGAACCTAAAACTGAGAAAATTCTTAGGTAGAATTAAAGTAGTTTTCGGAGAAATTGATGCACAGCATCACAAATTCTGACAATCCGTCGAATTTTTGAAAGAGTTCGTGTAAAAAAACTCGAAGTGACACTCTTATTTCAAGATTTCTTCAAAATATTTGACTTCATACATAGAAGGAAGATAGAGCAAATATTTCAAGCCAATGGTCTCTCCAAAGAAGGGATGGAGATACAGACTTATTTGACATAGTCACAGGTGTTCTGTATCGGAATACATTGGCCCCATACCTGTTCGTAATCTGCCTAGACTACGTACTTCGAACGTCGATAGATTTAATGTAAGAAAATGGCTTCACATTGGAAAAGGCAAGAAGTAGACGATACTCCGCACAAACAATTACGGGCGTGGACTACGCTGATGACAGAGCACCTCTGGCAAATACACCCACTCAAGCCGAATCCCTGCAGCATAGTCTGGAGCTGACAGCAGGTGGCATAGGCCTCTATATAAACGCAGATAAAACGAAGTACATGTGCTTTAATCAAAAAGAAGACATCTCCACACTAAATAGAGAAGTGGTCCTCTGAAACTAGTGGACAAGTTCAACTGCTTCGGAAGTAGCGTGTCATCTACTGAAAATAACATCAATACGCGATTAGCGAAGGCATGGGCAGCTATCGATAGGTTATCAGTCATATGGAAGTCAGACCTATCCGATAAAATAAAACACAATTTTTTCCAAGCAGCGGTCGTGTCCATACTACTATATGGATGTATCACATGGACGCTGATTAAGTGTATAGAGAAAAAGCTTGACAGCAATTGTACAAGAACCCTACGAGCTATATTGAACAAATCCTGGAAGCAACATCCCACAAAACAGCAACTGTACAGCTACCTCCCTCCGATCTCTAAAACCTTCCAAATTAGATGAACAAGAAATGTGGGACTATTGGAGAAGTAAGGACGAACTCTTAAGCTACGTTTTCCGATGGACCCCTTAACACAGACGAGCAGATGTTGGACGACCAGCTAGAACTTATCTATAAATGCTCTGTACGAACACAGGATGTAGTCTAGACCTGTCAGAAGCGATGGACGATAAAGACGAACGGCGAGAGAGTCAGGGAAATCCGTGTTAGCCGTACGACACGATGATAATGATTTGACCCATAGATAGGATCCTAACAGGTCAGAGTGGAACTGGGAATAATAGTAAACTAGAATTGGAGCCTTACCACCATATCGTACCCAAGATAGCCCTTTTTTTTCTTGTTTTTTTTTTAGAGCGAATGCAATTGGCATATTCTCGGCTCTCCTGAAAAGAAAGATATGCATTTTGATAGATGACTACATAGATAGACATGGGCATTATTATTGCGGAGTCGATCACTCTTTGAACCAAAATTATAGCCTTTAGTTTTTAAGAGCAAAAGATATAAGTGAACAGATACGATTAAAATGGTATAGAAACAGACAGATCGAGATACCCATAAAGAGACAAGTATTTATTGATACGAACAAAGTGAGACAGATAATGTGAGTTGAGATGTGTTAAAAAATATCGAGACTGAAGCTGTATTTACGAAGGCTGAAATGATCAATAAATGAAACATTAATTTTCTTCAAAATCGTCCTCTCGGCATTCAACGCGCGTATTCCAGTCAGTTTTCCATTTGTAGAAGCACCTCTGAAAAATCTCTAATGGTGTGGAGCTATGCTTTATATTTCTTTTAATGTCATTCGAATTATTGAGCCTTAACCTTGAGATAAAGAGGAAGGAATCTTCATGGCGTTATGGCTAAAGTACTGAACTGCAACATCGTAATAAGCGAGTTCCAACTCCAGTCACGCTATTATGTTTACTTTTGAATTATTACCTTTGAGAAAAGTATGAACTCTTTAATGCCTCCACCAGTTATTATGTTAAATAGCACCATTACAAGGATGAATTTGGCATTAAACAACCCACGAAGTCTGATATGCCGTTAAAATCAAAGAAACCAAACCTTGAGAACAATTTTCATTTGAGGAAACAAGAAAATTCACACAGTGCTTGAAGTATCCTGCACTTGCACAAACTTGTTTCGCCCGAGAAATTTCGTTCGGAAAATCTCAAGACTTGCTTCCCCACGTTTTGATTGTCTTCATCATTACATTATCTCTATTAGGTTGGTTACTCAGCTATGCTAACGTCTTCATTTAAACTTTACGTTTTAAAATTGAACAAATTTAAAGATTCATCCTCAATACTTGTTTTTATCACACCTCATACGTAACCATAAAGGAGGTATGAAATAATAATGAATAGATATGAATAGAGTGAGGTAGGCATAATATGAAAAGTGTTATTGATATGACTCAAATAGATATAAGCAAACTGATGGAGATTGGTATATATTGATATGAACTAGCTAGGATTGATAAGAATATAATATATCAAACTCTTCGATATCTCGGATTTTAGGAGTAAATAAATGTAATAAATGCAAAATAGCTTCAAGATCTAACATACTGTAAATACGTATTCCTGTTGTTATTATTAATAATCTAAGATATTCTCAGGGGCGTATTGCTTGAATTGATCGGCATCAGATCAGCCCAAATATTTGCGTATTTCTTCAGTCTCCCACATAATGGTAATCTACTTTGTTGACTTCGAGTGAAGTCATTCGAGATGCGCTTAGCGTAATGGTTATCATCCTGGCTCACTTAACATAATGGTTCAAATCCAGACTCAGAAGAAAGGCATGAATCTATCTCTTCTTCTCCCAACTATGAGTAAATAGATGGGCTGACTAAGTCCTTTAGCAACCAGTCTAGAAGAAAGAAAACTCTGAATTCAAACCAACTTTACAACGATTAAAAATTGTTTGTGGTGGATGGGTTGGGTAAATATATATACACGCTTAGCATAATGATTGTGCTAATTCTCTTGAGAAAAGCATGAATCCCTCTGTTCTCCTCCCCAGCTAAGGGTAGAATAATAAGAAAGACTAGTTTTTGAGCCTTTGTAAGGCAACCATTCTAGAAGGAAATCTCTGAATTCAAACCAGCTTACACCGCTTAAAAAATGACCTTGTGTCACATCCGGCCTTGGAAGGTTGGATAAATATATACTGTCAGGTTAGCCCCAAAATACCAGTTACTGCTAAATCATCGAAGTTAAGCAGTAATGAGACGCACCCGTACTTGAATAGGTGACTTCTTAGTAACAGCAGGTATCGTAAGCAAGCTACGACCTGTGTGTGCTAGACTAAGAAAAGCTTAGCTGATTTCTTAGACGCCACGCGTGCTATCCGAGTTAACGAGTTAGTTCAGCAGATCATTGGTTGTGAGTTCGAATCAAACTTGGTGCTCCGAAGTTCGTGCTTTGTGCCAAATTAAGCTATCCTTAGTAAATAACTACTTTGTATAATTTGTTTTTGTTTTTGTTTTTCTGAGATACACTAAAGTATCGAGACTGAACCTTTAATTCTTTTTCATTGTAAAATTTAGATGAAGACCGGTGCACCGCTGAACGATAATTATAAAGTGATATTAGTCAAGATTGTTGCCAAGACGAATCGGTGTCAATCTATAAAAAACATTTAATTCAGCCTCAAAACAAGTTTTAGACAAGTTTGACAGAAACACGGGATCACACAAGTGCAACATCCTCCACACTCACCAGATTTATCTCACTTTGACTTTTTTCTTGTTTCCTAAATCAAGAATTCAATTCTAGGTTAAGATTTAATGACCTGGAGGATATTAAAAGAAATACGATGTCTCAACTTCCCACGATATCAAAAGAGGAGGATCAAAGATGCTTCGAATAAAGAAAAACTCCCCGTGATAAGTGTATTCAATACCAAGAGGACTATTTTGAAATTAACGTTTCATTCATTGTTCATCGCGGTTTTGCTCCATACAATTTCAATCTCGATACTTTCTGAATAAATCGCGTAAAATTTGGATTCAGCTTCCTGAGATTTATATTAGGGTAGTTTCTGTTGCCTATATACTTCTAAATGCAACTGGCATTTTAACCTTATAAAGTCCCTAATCTCTCGGCTGACTTTAAATGATTTTTTTAAATTTTGAATGCTCCTTCGAGATCGTCCAGTGATTCGTTTGCTTTTAAGATTTCGAATTCTTTTTTCTTTCAAAACTCAGATTATTATTTCACACTTTGCGAATTTTTCACACCAACGTTAGCTGACTGTCTTTTACTGAAGCCTAAGCGAGAGCAAGTTTCCACAGGTCTCATGACTCTTCTCAATATTCTGGTTGATCTCAACAATGCTGCAGTTTGGATGGTCACGATTAATCCTCCGATTTTCAATTCTTCCATCCCCCTTACCAAGTCTTTGGGGATCATTCCAAGTGCAACAATTACAATTGGGATCACCGTTACCTTCATGTTTCACAGCCTTAGTTCTCTAGCAAGGTCCAAGTACTTGTGTCTCTTTTCGCTTTCTTTGCTGGGATGGCAAAGTCCATTATACAGCACGTTCTCTTTTTCTTTTTCTTTTTCTTTTTCTTTTTTTCTTTTTTTTTGTCAATTATGTCATGGTATGGTCTTCTGGTTGGTATTAGGTGATCTGTTTGTACATCAAAATCTCAGAATTTTATGCGTCTAATTCTCCTGGACGGATTTTGGTTTGTGCATATATCATTTGATAGTATGGTCAAATTTCACTTTCTTGCATAATTCCGAGTGGATGATCTTCCCCACCCAATCATGTCGAGACTTCAACTCCTTTTGTTCTAGTTTACTTCATTCGCTTGTCATACGATTAATGATTTCGTCTCTGTCACCACATAATCTACACTTGCTATTCTGTTATATTTTTTTGCTTTAATATAATTGGCCTTTATGGCGTTATTTTATACTGCTATTTGAAAATATTCAGTTTCTCTATTAAGGTTGTCCTTTCTTAGTCATGTTCAGGTCTTCTCGTGTAAGATTTCGTCTGTTTGTCGTTTGATATATCTATACAGATGTTTTTCTTCCCATTTCTTTTTCCACGTTATTGTTGTTCTGTTTGTCCTTATAGTGTCAATGCTATTACTGGCCGCAGTAATTGGTTTTTCTTTATTCTTTTTAATGTAATCCTCGAGTCCTTGTATTGATGACTCCATGCAATCTTCAATGCTGACAATTCTTCTTCCTTCTTTTCTTGACACACATAGTATGTCTATATCATTTCTCGGGTGTAAGACCTTGTGCATCATCATCAACTTTATTGTCCTCTGGTCCATTTGCCTGAGTTCTTCCCATGTCAAGTTTAGGAATGGACCGAATATATTACAAGGGCTATTGCCCAGGTGTTTATTCCTTTGATGAGACTTCTGCTGCTGAGCTTGGTTAACAGAAGTTTTCTCGTTCGACTGAAGTATTCTTTGGTTATTTTTCTTTCATTTCTGCCTGTTTGATTATGTCTGCTTTCAATATTCCCTGGTACTTATAATTTTCCTTTTCTCCAACTGTTTTAATTCTTTCTCGATTTGGCAGTTCTATTCCTTCCGTTATTTGTCTTTTTCACTTTTCATTATGAGCATGGCACATGTTTATATGCCAAATTCCATTCCTATACACTGGCTCAATATTCTTATTGTTTGCATCAGTCTCTAATTCCTTTTCATTTTTCTGCAAATAACTTGATGTCCTCCATATACATTTGGTGATTAATCTTTTTTGTGATTTAGCAAATTTGTAGCTTCTATTGCACTTCCTAAGTATGTAAATAAGTGGCATCATTGCTATTACAAATAGTAATCGCGAAAGCACATCTTACTGGAAGATGCCTCTCTGGATTTTCACCACTGGTAAAATTTTTCCTCCTGTGGTCAATTCCACTATCCAGTTTTTTATGGCTTCCGTCATGAATTTAATGACTTTGTCGGATATTTTGCCAATTTTCAAACAATCTATTATCCAGGATAGCAGGATCATATCATATGCGTTTTTTTTTTTTTGTGGTCAAACTACGTCATGGCTTCATTTTTCCACCTCACTTTGCTCTCTTTGAGTATGTTCTGATCAATGTCGAGTAAATCACCAGTTCCTCTTGTTTCCCTGTGACATCCTTTCTGTTCTTCGGGAAACGGTCTGCGGCTTAGTAGCGAGTTATAGATCTTCTCCTTAATGTTTCGATATCTTTTAAGTTTCTCTTCTTTCGGCAAAATCTTTTGATTTATCTCTTTAATTTGCAATATCAGGCTTGTCTGCTATTTTGTTTTGGTCTTTCCTCGCAACCTATTCCTGCGTGTTTTTCTTCCTTAGCACTCTCGCTTGTTGACACAATTTCTTTACCCGTTCTTCTAGTCTAATATCCTATCCAGGTTTTGCATTTTTGTTCGGGTTCCCTAAGAGAATACCTATTTTATCACAGACTAATTTCGCTCCTGCATAAAATGAGCTCCTTTAGTTCCGTGAAGCTGTCCTTTGGGATATTTGGTAATAATTTGTTAACCTTTTCGGTTTCTACCTTGACATTTTTTCCAATCTTGATTTCTAAGGAAAGGTAATGTAGTCTTCTTTTCAGTCATGATTTTCTTTACTAACTCTTCATTTATTTTGTCTCCTTGTAGTAAAATTTGTGTTGTGGTTCTGATGTGTGTGGTGTTTCAGTTTTCAGTATTTCGCGTTTCAATTCGGTTAGAGGACTCTTGCTTTTAGCGTTTCGGTTCTGTTTGGGAGATCTTGTTCCTATTCCTCCCTATTTACTTGTTCATAGAATTCTAGTATCATAAGTCAGAAAACCTACCTTTCTTCATTATTTACTCTTTTTGAAAGTTTTTCTGACCAGTATTAGCTAGTTGTTTCTCACTGGAGGTTGAGTTAAAACAAACCTTAAGTCTCCATGACTCTTCTCAGTATTCTGGTCGATCTTAATGATTCTGTAGACTAGATGGTCTCTACTTGTCTTCTTATTTCCAAGTCTTCCAGTCCCTTTACCAATCCATTGGGTATTGTCTCAAGTGCACCAATCACAATTGGAATCACCGTCACCTTTATTTTCATAGTTTTTTAGTTCTCTAGCAAGGTCTAAGTACTTATCTCCCCTTTCGCTTTCTTTTATTTATACTCTATTATTATTATACTCGCACCTTGTACTCTTTTGAGTTAGTTTGCTTCATTCGCGTATTATATGATTTATCGTTTCAACTCTGTCTCCACCTACTCTTCACCTGCTGTTCTATTGCGTGTTATCAATTTTCGCTTTCATATCGTTAATCCTTATGGCATTATTTTATGCCGCTATAAAGAAATTCAATTTCTGTCTTAGGTTTTCCCTTTCTTACTTATGTCCAGGTCATTCAGTGTCCAACCTCTCCAGTTTGTCGCTAGAAATGCAGATAGTTTCTGTTATTTTTCCGTGTGTTCTTATGTTGCCAATGCTGTTACTGGCGACTATAATTAGTCTTTCTTTGCTCTTTTTAACGTATTTCTCGAATTAATGAATCTGCGCAATCCTCAATGCTAGTGTGTCCACTCCCTCCTTCTTTTCTGAACACACATAAGTCATATCATCTCTCGGATGTAAGGCCTTGTCTTTTGATCAATTTTTATGAATTCCTCCTGTAAGTGTTCTGGTGTTTTCCTTATTTGATAGTTCTATTCCTTCCATTTTTTTTCTCTTTTCCTCTTTTTTCATTATCAGCATGGCACATTTTTCAATGCCAAATTTCATTCCTTATATTGGCTGTATATTCTAATCGTTCGTATAAGGGTTTATAGTTTGTTTGTTGTTGGATTTTTTTTGGGGGGGGTCCTAATATCTTTATTTCATGCATACATAAGGTGATTTATCTTATTTTCTAATTTTGTAAATTTGTTGCTCCCAGGAAATTTTCTAAGTATATAATTAAGTGGCATCATTGTTATAACAAATAGCAGTAGCAAGAGTGAGTTTCTCTGTACGATGTCTCTTTGGATTTTTTTTTACCTCGGTTAGGACTTGTCCTCCTGCTGTGAACTTCACTTGCCAGTTTTCGATGGCTTTCGTCGTGAAGCTTATGACTTTACCAGCTATTTCGTAGATTTTCAGACACTCTCTTATCCAAGTTTGCTGGACCATATCATTGACCCACTGATAATTTTTCTACTGGCCTAATGAGTAGAGTGTTCGCCAATGGTCCGGGAGACCGGGGTTCAATCCCAGGTCGACTCATACCAAAGACTCAAAAAATGGTACTTGATGCTGCCTTGCTTAACACTCAGCATTATAAGGTATGTATCAAGGGTAAAGTGGAGCAATCCAGGGAAAGGAGTAGCGCCCTCGCCTGCACCTTGGTGTGCTAGCTATTGAAAAGGGAGCCTTCGAGTTACCCTCGACTAAGATCGCGCACTTTTTTATTTAATATTATCATTATTGCGAGTTTTAACATGTTTTTTACCGAATTACTGAGTGACAGCATGTCTCCAGGACTCTAATAAGTATTCTAAATGATTCCAATAGTGCTGTGGTCTGTATGGACTCTACTCCTCCTGTGATCTTCAATTCCTGCAGTTCTTTTTACCAGGCATTTGGAGACCGTTCCGAAGGTCCCAACTACAGTTGGTATCACCGTCTCTTTCATTATCCACAACGTTTTCAATTTTCCGGCAAAATGTAAGTTTTGTCTTTTTTTTCACTTTCTTCTCTATCTTCCTTGTATGGTCCGCTGAAACGGTAAAATCAGCTGGTTGACAGGTTTTTTTCTTCTTGTTAATTAATTCTAGGCCTGGTTTTCTAGGCAGAATCGGATGTTCCGTTTCTATCTCAGTCACAGAGAAATTTATTATTATGCAAGTTATTATTATTCCATTCGAGTTTGCTGTTGGTCTTTTACTGGAGTCTAAGTGACAACAAGTCTCATCGACTCTTCTCAGCATTCTGACCGATCTTAACAATGCTGTAGTTTGGATTGTTTCTGCTCGTCTTCCGATTTCCAACTCTTCAGTCGTCTTACCAAGCCAGTGGTATCACCATCACCTTCATGTTCCATAGCTTTATTCCTCTGGCTAGGTCTAAGTACCTGTCTCTCTTTTCGTTTTCTTTGATTTTTCACTCTGATTATAATGATCATTATTATTATTAATGCATTTGAAGGTACCTAGTTGTTATTGGGAATCAAGTAACAGCAGCGAATCTCTAACACATAGGTAAGAACACTTGCCATGGTTTAGACCAATGATTTCCAACTGTCGAGTCACGGATTGGTATCGGGTTGCGGACAGAGAATATGTTTTGGCGATGTGAAATGATATAGTTCATTTGCACATTTCCTAATTCATTTTCACTCGTCTCACGATCGATTCCAAGAAATATGCGCCAATTAGTTTTTAGAAAATGAAAATAAACAAAAACAGTTCAGTAGTCAACAAAACTTATATCAACACTTCCAATACTATAGTTATTTACTCAATTGCTTAGATGCGGCACAAGGCCAGAAGTATAGAAGCACCCTGATAGAATCGAACTTACAAGCAATTGCCTGTTGTTAATCTAGTTTTCTAACCATGACACTACGTGGAACGCCCAATTTTTTTTATCTTATTTTATTTATTCATTTATTTTTACAGTTATACTCTGCTACCTGCTTTCTTGAGACCATTATTGTTGTTCAAAAAATACAAACATTGACAAAGGTGCAAAATACAATCAAAAACTATCTGATTGGGAGATGTGTTCAATTGACAAGAGGGAGAAAAGGTATTTCTTTTCGATGGAAATTTTTGTGTCAAAATCTGATCGTTTAGTTTTTCTTATGTTGCTCTTTAGCTGATGTATTAAGATAAAATATAATCTATTTTCTTCTTTATCTGTAGTAATGTTCAGAAAACGTGTCAAGCATAATAAAGGGTTTAGTTAGGAGTCATAATACAAACTACAAGAATTGTAGCCCCTCAATATTATAAATCGTTAAAGTTGATTTAACTCTCAACTGTTGACGTGGCTTAGAATATGTTGACTGAATCCTCTAAAGAGGAGTAAGACTCTTCAAAAAGGGCTGTACTGGTTATGATACTAAACTGCATCTGATGGTGAGGCTTCTTGTTCTGGATTTCCAGAAATAGTAGAGTATCCCTTCATTGCCATTACTCCCAAGTCCACTCTGGCTATAGTACCTATGAAAGTCCTATATATGGGCCAAATAGATATGTTTAAGAATTATTTGTATTTGATAAGAATATTTAAAATTTATAACTGTGTATAAATAAATGCTTATTATCATATAGGAATAATAACTTGAAACCATGTAATTAACTATAAATTGTTAGCATTAGATAGGAACACTTGAAATCATACAACTATATGCAGATCATTTTTATTAGCTAGGAATATTTGACATCATCTGAGTACAAGCAAATTATTAAAGATGGGTTTTTAAAAAGTGCCAATTTAAAGAATGCAATGGAACATTTATGTGTGTAATCTAACATTTACAAATGAATTAGATTCCAGCATTAAATAACTTATAATGAGTTATATGCTGTTAATCAAAAACCAGACTAACTCTCAGTTTCAAAGTTCAGCACAATTAAAATGTTTTGCTGTTCTGTGACGGTTTAGAAAACAAATGATAGATAATATCGCTAAGCAACAACTCCTATCAAGGGATTTCAACCGATTTTCAGGATTGGGGTTCTTTTTTTAATGACATATCAACGAGAGGTATTTAATGCCAAAGCCATCTTTGTTGAAGAACGGCAGTGATACTATTTGACCCAAAGCTGAAACAGATTTCCAGTAAGAAATAATTTAGTAAGCTTTTTGCTTAAATATGGCACAAGGCCATATGAATGGGGCAACCAATGAGACTCGAACTCACTTGTGTAGGTTTGCTAGTCTAGCTTGCTAACCATTACACCACCAACCATTCAAATAGAGTTGAATTTATGGTATCCTTCGAACATTTTTCCTCTTGAAGTACTTGCGTTGCGGCAAAAAGATTTATCGATCTGGTATTAGGAATTGAATCCATGGTTTACAGCCTCTACTTCTGCCTTCCATCATCAGTCGCTAAATATACTCGGGCGAGGGGGGGAGTCTCCGTTACGTAATAGCTTAAGTGCTGGGCTGCGACCTTGAAGTAAATATATTTGTATATACGTCGCAGCAGTAAAGTCACCCATTTTTTGCTTATATTTTTGTCTCATCCTTTGAGTCGTGTATAAGTTTCATGTTTGTATTTTTTGTGTGTGCATGTGTGCGCGTATGAATACTATTTGTATCTCTTCCCTCGGAATCACTTCTCTCATAACTTGGCCTCTTTCGCTTAGAGTCAATGGTTTAGTTTCTCTTAAGTTTTTCTTTATAAGAAAATTTTTATAAAATCTCTTATTTCTCTGCTGCTCTACGGTGTGGTTTAGAATATGCTGACTGTATCCTCTGCAGAGGGGGTAATACTCCTAGAAAGGAGAGCCCTGTTCTATTACTGAACTATTCCTGAAAATACTGGCTAGTTAAGTCATAGAGAAAGCAACCAGTGAAGGACTAACTCATTATACTAGAAAATTGATCGATGAAACAAGACTATTCAACCTCACGTCATTAAATACACTTACCACGTTCTACCACAGAGCTATACCTGAAAACACTGTCTAGTTCAGTAAGAAAATACGGAAGAAACACAAACGACGAGAATTTTCGAGACGTCCACAAAACTGAGAAACGCTTATGAAGCAATAGCAAAATGAAATGAAACGAAGTATGCTGAGCGAGAAAGAATTAATGATGTTAGGTTTACAGGCGGAAAATAGCTGCGTCTCTAAATATGATACGTGTAGATAAAGGGTGATGAAGGGGGAGAAAAAGATAGCGAAAGAGATGAGGGGAGAACGTAAAAGCACCACCAACACCGGTGGAATGTACTTGAAAGACATTAAAAGAAATCTCTGTCTTGCCGTAATGAATTTAGGATTCGTCCGCGTAATGCCGCCAAGACAAGATGGAGTTCGATTAATCGTAGCAAGAAGGTTTTCGTCCCGTTTCAGATGAATGTTCCCGGCAAAGACGATGGAACGAGAAGAAGAGACGGAAGGGTAAACAAAAAAGGGAACGGATGAAGACAAGTAAGAAAGTAAAGGAAAAAAAGTAATTAGGATAAGATAGAAAGATAAAAAGTGGCAAGAAGATGAGTATTATGATGAAAGATATGTAACTATGGGTCAAGGGTAGAAGATGAAGGGTAGAAATTAGAGAGATGATTGATTGTGAGCAAAGAAAAATAATGGAAAGAGGGAAAAGAGAAATAAGATTGAAGAAAAAAGTTCATAGACCATATAAAGAAAAAGGCGTTATCAAAGAAGATGAAGGAAGGAATGAGAAAAGAGTAAATGAGAAGAGAAAAGGAAAAGAATATGGAGTTAGAACCTGTTTTTCAAAAGTCTTGAAAAAATGACAAATTAAAAGAAGTAAATGATCAAACGAAAAATAAAATGCCTGACCATTGGAAGAAAGGAAAACGGGAAAGAAATAAAAACAATTATTAAAAAAAATAGAGGTTAAGAAAAAAGACGTAATAAAATTAGAGGAAGAGAAAATGAAAACGACACCATTGAAAGAAAGAAAGAAAAAAAGAAAAACTTTACCGTAAGAAAAAATGAAAGAAATGCTGAATAAACAGAAAATGGAAGATAAGGAAAATAAAATGAAGATGGTAAAAAAGAAAAGAATGTTAACCAATAAAGATTATAAGAAGGAACTGTTAATTGATTTTTTTAAAGTGAAAGAAATAGGAATAGTAAAAAAAGCGTTAGAGAGAAGATATCCCCGAAGTAAAAGGCTGATTTAAAAATGAAAATTAGACCAAAGAACAAAAGAAAATTGATAATATGGAAGATAAGAAGAAAAAAGAAACAAAGGAAAGGAGATGGCACAAAAAAGTAGAAAATAAAGAAAGAGTAAACAATGAATAAAAGGAAGAAAAGGCTGTAAGAAGAAAAGAAAAACTTTGAAAGAGTGAAATGGTGGAAAGCACAAGATATATCTACAAAGTGTCCAAGATTTTGTTTCACGCGGAAACGGCGTCTGAATAGATTTCGATCATTTGCGAATCTATTCCACGCGCCAATGCACTGTTCTTATTTTAAGTTTCTGCTGGAAACAAATGAATTGAAGAGTAATCCTTAATTATTATTAACAGCCCAATTCTATTAAAGCTGATCACAAAAATGAACACTTGGACACGTTATAACACCCAGAAACACGAAGTCAAAACAAATTCAATAGAGAAGAAATTGGAATTGGTTCCATTTGCCAGTTATAATCGTTACAGTCCCTGGTTCTGTCGCAAGAATGAGATCATTGAAAGCTCGTTACCATATACTGTGGCAGAATTGAAATTTCAGATTTTAACTTGAGATATTGATTGAGATCCTTTCATTCTGTGTCTGATATTTGTAAAATATGTAAAAAGTCGAATACTCTGGTTCGCGTATGAAGTTTATTTCTTACTGGTTTGGCTGAAGAGTGTCCGAGCCCTGACAAACAAATAAATAAACAAGCCCATCTTCCCTTCTCCTAAGACTGTCACATTACAATCTTCATTCCAGTAACTTAATAACTGTAATCGTCTCCAACCAAAAATAACATTTTATTAATTTGTTTGAAATACGCACTTATTTTTTGACTGCAACATATTCAAATTTTGTAACAGATTCAGTACCGTAGAAATTGGTTATACTTAATACCTGATAATGTAGGTTTTGATTGTAATAACTATAACTTGATAATGTAGGTTTTGATTGTATAATGTTCCGCTGAAAAATATAATCCTGGTATCCTCGGTATAGAAAAAACCTTTTATTAAAACAATTGTTAGTGTGTGCTTATTTATCGGTGATACTATACATATATTAAAAAAAATTATCATTAATTATTATTATCCTTAAGTCAGTACGATTGCTTTAAGTCCCTAGACTCTCATCATTCGTCCTTATTTTCCATTACTCCAAGCAGGTCCTCTAGATCGTATCTCTAGTCCGCACAAAGACAATGTAAGTCTTTGCTGGTGAGCCAACATGTCCATGTGTAGAATTCCATAAGAGAACATTGCTTATGAATCCATTCTTACTTCCTCATCACTGTACAGCATGTCTTGTTCGTCTTATTTGGAAGTAGTACCAACACAGCCACAACTTGGAAGAAATACCGTTTTATTTTATCTAAATGATGAGATTTCCTTATCATTGATAACCTGTCAATTGCAGTCCATGCCTTCCCAAGGCGTATATTCATATCGCTTTCAGTAAATGAGATATTGCAGCTGGTGTATGTGGTCTTCTAATTTCAGAGGCTTTCCACTTTAAGTGAAAATGGTTCCTTCTTGTGTTTTTGTAAAGCATCGTTATAGCGGTAATAGTTTCTTTGGGGAGACCGTATGCTAATAGTATTTGCACCATCTTTTCTATGTATAGAATCAAATGCCTTAGGGAAATCGGAAAACAATAGTATGGCCTCTAGATTTTTTGCGCGTACTCCTTCAATAATGCGACGGATTGTCAGAATGAGATGCGAGGGATCGATTTCTCTTAAAGCCGTTCTGATTTTTCCCTAGTGTCAGATACAATTGAGAAGAAGTTGTAAGAATTACGTATTTTTATTACTCAATGATTCCAAGGTCACCTTTCTTCAAGAAGAAGATGATGCAACCTTTCGTCCATTTCTCTACTGTGTTTTGTATAATCTAAGAATGTCGTCAAATTTCCTTGTCTTCCATACTTCAAGAGGTATTTCGTCGAAGCCGGCAGTTTTTTCGCGTTTAAAGTTTTTCCTCCGTAATCTTGCCAAGTTTGATGTCTACTAGGCCATTAATAATTTTTAGTAACCTTTTCCGTGATTTCAAGAGGTTTTCCAAGCAGATACTTTAAAAGTTCTTTTCACTCCTGAAGTCTTTCTTCTTGATTGGTAGCTTTTAGTTTTGCTCTCGGTGTACTTTTCCTCTTGCTCACTTCATTTACTGTCTGCTAAGTTAATTGTGATTGTCTCTCTTCAACTAATTTTCTGATTTTATTGATTAGGATTTGGATGTATTCTAGTTATTCTTTTTGGTAGGTTTAATTAGTTCACGCAGGACTTTCTTAAATTTCTATGCATTGGTGTAAGGATGCTTTTTTTCATGTTCTTTTTTTACTATCTGCAATTGCCTCCCAAGAAATTCTACTTTTGGCTCTTGGTTTTGTTGATATGTACTTGGCTACTGCTTCTAAACCAAATGCCTATATCTGTTACGCCGTGAAATTATCTGGAGGTTGCAGGTTCAATCCTGACTACGGGTAAAAATAACAAGGAATACTTACTACAACCAAACACTTATATCTGGTTATGGCTAACGGAATTAGAACAATCTACCCAGTGGGTTAAATAAAGGGTTCGGTTGAAAGTTTCGTGTAGGCTCCTGAGATCGACAAGAAATACCTGAAGAAGGCCAAAGGACACATCACCCGAAACTTTGTGAATATATCAATAAAGATGAAGACAATAGTCCGAATACTCTAAATAATTAAAACAGTCCAAGTACCGTTGGGTGTCTACGCTATCCAAACTTAGATATATTCTCTATTTATAATATTGAGTAGTTATATTAAAATTCATGACTACTCTGAGAAAGAAAAGGAAAAAATATTTGATATTGTCTGAAAGAATGAATGAATGGTTCCTCTCGTCGAGCACGACATATGAATGCTTAACAGTTCATTTAAAGATGATAACCGTAAAATAGCTATGATTTCTTTATAGTGGTGAAGACTTGTGTAAAGCCAGTCAAACTTACTTGATGACCCGATAACAGAGGAATGGTGAACCTATGTGCAAAGATATACTGAATAAAGGTTTTAAATTATCTTAGGTAGATTGCTTTACCAAACCTATTTCGCTGGGTGAGGAAAGAAATACATGCCTTTCTTCAATTAATGCGAGTGAGGCAGCCAGCCTTGTCCAGAACTTGAACCAGGCTCATTTCTTTCAGTGATATACCACCATTATACCATCTCGCCTTATATATATGTGTGTGTAAAAGATGTGTATGGAATGTATCAAGTTATTTTGAATACTACAAATACTTGCTTGAAGTAACATAACAGATCGTAAGGGATTTTACTGCGCATTCAAGAATAGATATTCTTTTGTACGATAAGTTGTTATTGAGATACCTGAATAAGTTCGTATTCTGTATCTACAAGGACTGAGAGAGTAAACACTTCATGTCTAATGATGACTTTTTCGTCAAATCCTCACATTACCCCGATCTATCTCTTTAGGATATCTAGATTTTTTTCACAGCGTAATTTATCATTGAAACGCTGATGGTAAATCCTTAAAGGGGCTCTTCAGTCTGTTTTGAAAGATGCCATTGACTTGGTTTGGCTACCTGTTGTTATTATTATATGACTTGAGACTTTCCTGTGAGGACCTTATATATATATATATATAAGTTAGCGACCGTAGTCGAGGGTGACCCGAAGGCTCCTTTTCAATAGCTACTACACCGAGGTATAGGGAAGGGTGCTACTCCTTTCCCTGGATTGCTCCACTTTATCCTTGATACGTACCTTATAGTGCTGAGTGCTAGGAAAGGATGTATCAAGTACCATTTTTTAGTCTTTGGTATGACTCGACCTGGGATCGAACCCCGGTCTCCTGGGCCATTGGCGAACACTCGACGCATTTGGTCAATGGGCCGGTTATATCTCCGCTCATACACCGTCTTTGGAGACTCGCTGAAAAACTAGCCTTTAAAAGAACTAGAAAAATACATACTGTGTCATAGTAGTTAGCACACACGTTTCCTTCCTTAATTTACTTCAGTTCGAACTTTAACCAGACAAATATAAGATTTTAATACACCGAATGCATCTCTGCAATTGGGTAAGACCCCCACCCGCACCCAACGAGTATCCTGGATATGATACTAAACAATCTGATAGTGAGGCTCTAGTAATGCTGGAGCTTTAGGGAACGTGGCGTACCCTTTTATTGCCATTACTAATAGGTCCACTCTAGCCCACAATGGTAGCACCTAATTGGGTCCAATCTATGGGTCAAATAGATCTGTTTTACATTTAAACTGTGTGCAAAAAATGACTTATGCCAAATTGAATTGTAAGAAAAAGAACTCTTTCATCATTTAACTGTGTATAAACAAGTGACTGATGTCTAATTGAGATGTTAACTATACATAGCAATACTTGGAACTGTTTAACTTTGTTAACTTATGCTAAATTTAATTGTTAGAAATAGGACTGTTTGATCAATTAACTGTGTGTAAACAAATAACTGATGCTTAACTGAATTGGTAATGATACACATCAATACTTCGAAACATTTAACTTTGTTGACTTATGCTAAATTGAATTGTTAGAAATAGAATTGGCAATGATTTAACTGTGTGTATCTATAAAATGTGTTAACAAATCATATATCTAATATATATGTAAAAACAGGATTTGGCATTACATAACCAACAATATTTGATATGCCATAAAACCAAACCAAACTTAAGATAAGCTTTGTAGATAACTTGCCATGGAGTAATAGTCAGCAAGGTTGTCTCGCCGACTAGTTTGATCCTCTGTAAATCTTCCACACTAGTGGCGTTATACCAGTCGATGTTAAGCTTAATAAATATATACGCTTTCATAAAATAATCATTTTTCCACCTACTTTTCCAAATCCCAATCGATTTTGGCGGGTCATCTGAAGTCATATATATATATATACGAATTCGATAACTCATTTCTTACTCGTTAATCGATTCTATTAAGATTTTTTCTTTTCTTTTAATTCCTTTATTTAACTCCTTGACGGCTGCGTGCGATTATAATTCAATTCTGACTTTAGTGCCGTGTGCGACAATAGTCGAATTTCATACCACTTTTTGTTTGGTGATACGTATTTTTTACCCATTGAAGAATTTCATAGAGACATTTTTTGCAACGTTGACATCAAATTGATGTGGCCAACAACCTTGTATTCCGTTTGTATACTTTGCCATTTGCTTACTTACAGTATCCTCAAATAATCTCGAAAGTCAGTCTCGCATAGTCTTTGTAGGAATCTGTGATCCATTCCAAAATCAGTTTCTTAAGACTATTCGTTTCGCTGTAATCATCGGAAAGACACATTTATAAAAGTGCAAACTTCAACATTGTAGTATAGGTAAATCGTTATTGCTATCAACGGACATATAGATTGCATATAGATTTTCAAGTGTAAACCGTTTCAACATCAATGCACTGTTGCACCATTGGAAAATTGCCTAAGACATTCAATGACTATACACTTACTAGTAAATAAGAGATAAGATAACTCACATCATTTTGCAGACTTGAGTACATAACTTTATATCTTGTACTATGTATTTCTTATTTTTTCTGTATTTCCGTTGATTTTTCTTATTTTTTAATGCTTCAATCCTACATTTGCTCTAAGTCGTTTCTCTTCTTGGATTTCTTTTTTCCCCAATAGCCTTGCTGTGTGCGATAACCCTTTGCCCTCTTTACAACAACGGAGCCCCTTTTTCATTGAGTCGACGCGGCAGAAATATTCATTCACCGTACAAAGGCCACTTGCCACAGTGATGAAATAAGTTAAGTTTAACATCCTCAGAGGCACTCTACTTACACCCTTCGGACAGACTTCCTTTACTTCATTTACATCTCCGCCCCCATTCTTTACGCCTGCTTCGACTGTTACCGCTATTTTTCCCACTTTTTTTTTATTTTTGTATATATTTTTTATCTTCTTCTCTCGAGAACTCTTTTTAGATAATGGTAGTTTGACGTTCTCTGCAATTGTCGATACTGCTGGTGATTCGTTCACAATACATCCAGATACGAGATTGACATCTCGGCTAAAGGCACGGAAGGTCAGGGAGGTCACGGATTACCGAATCAGTCCCGGATCTGCCATGAATCACTCCCAGAGGGCGCCTATGTATCCTTTTCCTACGCTCGTTCTCCATTCAGCTATCCAGTCATTCAGCCAGCCATTGACTCACACACATTTATCTACACAGTTAATACTTGTATGTATACTCGCATCGAAAGAGGTTCACATATATTGAAACGCATAAGAACATGTCTACGCACGTATAAAAGGAAAGAAAAAACAAATGGGAGAGGAAAAAACAGTCCAGACGACTTACAAATCTCTACTGGGATCAAATGCCAAGTCGAGAAACAAGAGCCAAACAAATCGATAGACCCTGAGTAACATAAAAAATACAAGAATCGGAAAAAGGAAGTAGGAAAGGAAGAGAGGAAGGATAAGAGGTAAAATGGAAGGAAGGAAGGAAGGAAAAGAAAGAAAATGAAAGGAAAAGAAGTATGTGCTAACAATGTATTGGCTGTAAATTGAAGTCTCTTAGGGGCTTTAAAAAGTCCGATCGGATCTCAGATAGATTTTCTTATGTTGAAAACAGTACGAGCCCTGCGGCGTTCCAAGACATTGTTCAATATCCCAGCGGAGTCTTGAGGCCATAAAAAAGTAAAATATACAAAAAAATTACACATGGACACGCAAGGCAAAAGCAAATAATGAACTAAAAATAAAAACAAAATCTTTCTCTACTAACCTTGAGCTGAATGTGTCTATAAAGGTCAGTTCTAATTCAATGTTTTCCTTCTAAAATGATCCTTCCTCAGGGACTTTTGCCGCGGAAAAGTGATCTTGCATTAGTGTCAGTTCAATGTTATTTTTTCTCTTTTCTTTCGTACCTTTTTTTTTTTTTTTTTTTTTTTTTTTTCACTTTATCATTTTGTTTCTTCTTTGCGCTGACAGCGATCGAACCGGAAAGCTTTTTAGATAAAACGATCCTAGTCTGGATAATCCAACCTCCCATATTTTCGACATAGATAAGTGTTTCAACTGACTTTGTGGTATGAAATGGAGCAGTGATTATTTATTTGTTGTTTTGCTTTGTTTTTGCAGTTCTTTTATTTCGTCTTCACGGCTGTTTCTATTTCTTTTTTGTTAGTTTTTCTGTTTGTGATGCACTGACTTTCTCTGCATTTATCAGAACCTTCTTTTCAGCAGTGTATTCTTATACTTTCAGACATGTTTTTAAGACTTAAGGACTTGTGGATATATCTTAGTATAAAACTTCGGATTTTAACATTTTCAGATGCATCATTATAACATGTTCCTAACAAAAAAAGTGACTAAACAAAAAATGTAACCTTCAAGACGAACCATGAACTTGTTGGATTATAGATTTAACAGCAATCCTTAATTATATTGATACTTCAATTTTAGGTGTGAAGAATTCTAATTAACATTTTCTAGTTTTATATTGAGAATTTGTATGATCTAAAAAGTACGTTCAATGCGAGTAAGTGCTCCACAAAATTATCCTTCACCTTCAAACTGGACAGGAAATTGCTTTATTCTATTAGAGTATTTTAAAGGTATTGTTTTAATAAGAATCACACTATGTAACATATCTTCAGAGTAACAGCTATACGTACTTAGAATTTTAGAAATATATAAACAGATTGTTGATGTAAAAATATAAGGGTTTGCCTCGTAAAAAGTAACCAGATTGACAAAACTTTGTTTATTGCAATGTAATGAGAAAATTAAGGAATAATATATCTACTCCATTATATCAGCCTTTTTCTCAACCAACGGCAAAATTATTTTTGTATGCTTAACTGAATTGTTTATAATAGAACTGTTCATACGTATAAAATAGATTTGGCATTAAATAACCTACAATGGTTGATATGCCATAAAACCAAACCAAAGGTCATCAACCTTAATCTTCCTCTTTGACACATGAATTAAGTCAGGTTTTGAATTCAGTATTTTCCTTTTCCTAGACCGGTTTCCCTAAAAAAAATTATATAGCCCAGTCTACTTTACTATTTGTTAATAGTTAGGGAGGAAATAATGCATTTAGACCATGATTTCCCATAAAATCATACATTAGAAAAAATGCGTAAGTTGTTGAAATAGTGATCTTTTGTTTTTTACAGAGGTTTTTTTTTTTTTTTTTTTTTTTTTTTTGCTTATCGATTAATCTCTAATTTGCCTTGGCTCATCCAGGAAATATACTAATCCTGGAAAGCTTCACACAAACACATGATGGTAAATCGATGATGAGCCTATGCACAATACGACCCCGTCAGTGGGCCTTAGAATACATTGACTGTATCCTCTGCAGAGGGATAATATTCTTTTAAAATGTAGTTGTCTTGCCATGACACTAAACTTAGGCTCCACTTCTGGAAATTTGAAGAGTATAGAGTATTCCTTCATTGCCATTACTCCCAAGTCCACTAAAATCCGGAGTGGTAGTACCTGTTTAAATATCTATTATCTTTTTCATATTTGATAGGAATACCTGGTACCATATAACTGAATTATTTGTATTAAGAATAGTTACTTGAAGCTATAATTGTTTACTAAGGATTATTATTAGTTACTTGAAACCATATGATGCGTATAAACAAATTATTATTATTATTATGTAGAAATAGTACCTTTTGACCACATAATTGTGTATAAAGTATTTGTATTCGATTGGAGTTCTTGATACCATATTACTTAAAGCTATAATTGTTTACTTAGGGTTAAAATTAGTTGCTTTAAACCATATAAATCTACATAAGCAAGCGATTATTAAATAGAAATAATTGCTTGAAACGATATAATTATTTTTATTTGATAGGAATACTTGATATCATATAAGTTAATACAAATACACAAGGAACACAATTCCCTAATCTCAAGGCATAAACTAACCTTAGACAGGTTAACATGCCATTGAAATCAATCAATCAAGCACTTTAAAAATTATCTTTTTATAAAACGTTGTTGTCTCTATATTGATTCATTACATCTATTTTACGAGGTGTAACGAAAATATTTATGGAAGTCAAGGAGCAAAATGGCTTTCCAAAAGGAAAAAAAGCAAATGAGACATTTTATTGCCTTGTAAAGTGATTTTAAGAGGTGTGTGAAATGTTTTGCGAAATACGGGAAACGTTAGTAAATTGACTGATAAATTGATTAATCTTATCCGAACATTTGAGTCACACCTCGTATTATATACCATAATATTATATATAAAGATTGCCAAGATTAATCCATTAAATGGTTTCAGTGTTTGTTTTTATCAGAAGTAACTAAAAAAAAGGTAATTCTGTTTTTCTTTGAATGTATTGAGAATTTTTTTATAAGAAAAAATACCGCCAGTATATTAAGATCATTTGCCACGTTGCTTCTAGGCTGATCAGAAACAATTGTTGGCCTTGATTTAGAGTTTGGCGTTCAACAGCGTCTATCTCGCTGGAAATAAGTCATCAGATTATAGTTCTTATCGCCACCATGATTTGCTGTAATGCTATCTTTTGTTTTGTCAACATCAACGCTAACAAGCTTCAGAGACCCGTCATCAGAGCGAGGTTATCAGCCTTTGTAACAATTAAATCGAAGCTAAAAGATCTTTCCCTTGTGGCTTGTCTAGTATTGATAAGATCCACTTTTCTACCGTGACAATGTATCTCTCTCTCTCTCTCTCTCTCTCTCTCTCTCTCTCTCTCTCTCTCTCTTATATATTTATATATATATATATATATATATATATATGACCAGAGAGAGGAACAAGTACCCTGGGGCCCGAGCATGATCAAGGACATATAAAAACTTTTAATATACAGTTAATAGGTGAAATATATCAATCTCTGTTTCTGTCATCCGGACCTATGCTGAGGCATCTCAAATTACAAAACTAGTTCCGACAAAGTGCGTGAAAATATACTAACATTGAACATAGAATTTTTCCATTTCATAATAAATCTTTACACCTACACAGAAAACTGAGATTTCCCACAAAACGACATGTGTGCTGAAAATCCTAAGCCCAACCAAAATGGAATTTTTTTTTTAATCATTTTATTTCATTTCATTTATTTATTTGGTAAATATAAAGAAACTTTGGAAATGAAGAACCATGTGCGTTGAACTCTTGGATAAATATATGGAAGAACGTGTACGTTATATAATTCTAATTCATTCTCAACTTGTCCGAGCTCTCTCTCATATATATATATATATATATATCACGATCACTAGAACTCTATTACTTAAGGTTTCATGTGAAATGCACAATTAGAAGATTTTATTTTTAAATTCTATACCTGTACTACCTTAATAGCATTGAGCACTTTCTATGCAAAAACTTATCTTATTTTCATTTCTTTGTAATATATCATCCAGTCGCTTACCTAACACACACACTCCTCTCTCTCTCTCTCTAACCGTCCTCATCATCAGTTCCAGATAGGTCATCCAGACTGCATCCAGTGTCCACACAGAGCTGATGAATGTAAGTTTTTGCTGGTCGGCCAACACTGGCGGGCCTATGAGTAGGAGTCCATAAGAGAATGTCACCAATGAGTTTGTCCTTGCCACTCCAGCTGTGTCCTACATGTCCTTTTCATCTTACTTTGGGGAGTTTAGATGGAATGTAAGTGGCCGTACAACTGTTGTTCTGTGTAGTGTTCCTTCCAGGATTTATTCAAAATAGCGCGTAACATTCTTGTGTATTTCCTATCCAGCATTTTCTCCATGCGTTTCCTTGGCGTCTAGGTGGTGCACCCATACAGTAGTAATGACCCAACGTCAGCTAGGAAGAAATATCATTTTATTTTATCAGATCCCATTTTATATATATATATATATATATATATATATATATATATATATATATATATATTGTAAAAAGAAATGTTAGAATGAATGTAATAACAGATTTTATTTAGAAACATAATTTGTAACTAAAAAATTCACGTTTTTACCATCGTAAAAACTTGAAAGTGCCAGTTGTGATTTAAAAACGTTTTAAAAATTATTTTGAGTTTGTTTTTAAATTCGATTTTTTAGTTATCTTCATCATCCAAGTAGCTGTTTCTTGGCTATTGAGTATTGTAACGAGAAGACGGCAAGACAACTCTGAGATGTTATATTTCATATTTTTTAATGGTCATATATATATATATATATTAATTAATTCTTATAACTTTTCTATAGTTTTGATGGCGTGAAAAAAAATAGATGATACAATTTGCGAATAAAATATTATTACAGAAACTGATATCCGGGGGGAAAAAATTCCATAAAAAAAGAAAAGACTAAAAACGTATGTGCTATTTGAAAATCATCAATCCATAACGCATGCCTAATCAAAAGAAAAAACACCAACAGAATTCCTTTAGCTAAATGCAAGAGTGCTCAATACACTAAGTAGGGCAAAATATAAATGCCTACAGAGTCAGAAAAAACATCAAGCTTCTCTCCTAACCGGATCATCAGGATGATTCTGAATGAATCATCTTGATGACCCGATTGGGTAAAACCTAAATAGATTTTTTTCTGACTCTGTAAGCATATATATATATATATATATATATATATATATATATATATATGTAGGTTGGTTGGTCTACGAAGAAATTTATATTTTTTAACTTATTTAAAAAATAAAAGTTTTTAAAAAATACAAATCTCTTCGTGGACCTACCTAATTTAGAATATATTTTTATTCTTTCTTTGTACCTACAACAAATATATATTGTGTGTGTGTGTGTGTGTGTGTGTAACGAGACTGATTTTTTACATTCTATTAAAACTTTCAATAAATGATCAGATATTTCCTTTATTTTTTTTGGGGGGGAGGGGTTGTTTTTTTCTGAACGTGTTGATTCATACGTTCAGGTTTGGTTTTTATCTTTAAAGTGTTAGCTGAAACCTTCTACTTGAGAAGGATAGTTTCTCTCTTTTTAAAAAAATCTTTCTTTTTATTCTTTAAAATCTTTATAAGTTTGTTAAAGTTAATTAAGAACTGCAACGAAGATGATCTGGTAAACACTTTGCGAAGTTTAATAACGCAGCCAAACTACATCTGTGATAATACTGCCGTTTCAGTAACAAGTAAATTTCCTTTGATAAAGTTGCTAGCCACACATACCCAAGTTTTGAATACAGAGTTTGCTTGTTTTTTTAGCTTCTTTTGTTTTTTGTTTTTTTATTTTCCTGACTGGTTTGCTTACTTCTAAAAGCAGAGGACCTAGTTTACCCTGCTATTTACCTTTAGGTATGGGAGGGAAGGGATCGATTTACGCCTTTTCCCAGAACATTAGCGCAAGATGAAAGTCAAAGATTTGTACCCGGCTCTCTGAACACGTTTAACGTGACATTAACTTTTACACCATTTGTCTCCTCATTTCTGCATATATAAATATGTAAATATTTACGTATGAGTTCAGTTTTTGAGACCATATAAAAGTCAGTATTTACGAGGGTAGGCACTCTTAAATTTGAAAATTGACACGACACAATCTTCCTAGCATCAGGTCTTTCTGTTTGTTTTTGTGTCATCCGAAGATAAGCTTAGTAAATATTGTAATCATACAAGTAAAATTACATATATTTATTTAAATGTTTACATAAATTCTATTCGTAGTATAGATAAATTTAATTACTTTCATTTACATAGACGGAAGTCCCCGTGGTGTAACGGCTAAAGTGCTGAACTGTGGCCACGAAGTAAACGATTTCGAACTCTAGTCGCGCTGTTACGTTCACTTTCGAAATAATACCCTTAAGGGGTGTATGAACCCTACTAACAAATCTGTAAAAACTGCCTCTCACTTATCAATGTTATAATTTTCTTTCCTTTTACTGATGTCTTGTCACTCACGTATTTTCCCCATAAATTCAAAGAGATTTAATGGTTTTATTGAATGGAGGCGTTCGTGGCGTAACAGTTTCTGTCGAAGAAAGTACACTGGGTGACTCGTGTTCAAATCCTGAACGAGGCTGTTTGCATTTAACATTGCGCTAATACCCTTGGGAAAGGTATGAATCCAACTATTCTCCCTCCAATAGACCGAGCTCTTTAACTATTTAAGTATGGCAAAAGGTCTTGGAAAAGGAAAACTGAATTCAAACGAGTTGTAGACCAGGAGAAGGATGATTACTGCCAGTCTATTCTGACCCAAGACACATTGAGTTGCGCCCCTCTCAACGAAACTAGGTTACAGAATCAGTGATGATAATTGTAGAATAAGAACAATTCAACTTCCGTACCCATGAGGTATCTTTGCCATCAAAAACCTGGATGGACGTTTGTCGTTGTATGTCTCACTGATTAGAATTGATCTCACAACGTGTCAGTTCAGTTATGTTCGTTCAGCTTAATACGTACAAAGTAATCGTTCTTTAAAGTCTTCGCCCAAATTTGTCATCAATATAGACAAGCCATCGGGGATATTTCAAGGATCTCGAAAGGCAAGCAAGCATTCTACTCATCAAAATTTCGCAATTAGCACTAATTATTATATTAATTATCAATTAATCACTGATACAAACAAGTTACCTAAAATTCATTAAACAGACGTCATCACAATGGAAATGTGTAAAGTATGAAGAAGTTCAAAGTAATTCAGCTCTTTGTAATAGAGGAAAGGAAAAATGACCGAGTGGTATGAAGTTTAATCCAAACTAAAAGCCTGATTAGTAAACTAACTTACCAAACGAATAAGCTCATTTTAAAACCAAAATAAAAGTCATTCACTAAGTTTACTTTAAAATAAGCTCAGAAATAAAAGGCAGTCAGTGAGAATCGAACTCACAAACAATGATCCACTAAACTGAACTTACTATTCATTAAACCCTCCTCAAAAGGCCCCACTTCTGAAGATCTGGGGGATGTGGAGTACTCTTTCGTTGACATTACTCCTAGGTTCACTCTGACTCTGCGTTAGAGTTTCAACAATGAATCCAATAGATTTGTTTGAAAATTATGAGTAATGGATAAGAAGTATTGATGCCATATAATTGTAAATTGTTTATTATAAAAATTGTTACTTGAAGTTATAATTGTATACAAAGGATTATTATTATTATTATTATTATTATTATTGTGATTATAGATACTCTTTGAGAGTTTTCCACATCAGCTAACGCTGATGGTCTTTTACTGAAGTGACAGCCAGTCCCCTAAAATCTCTAGAGCCCTTCTCAGTATTCTGGCCGATCTCAATAATACAGTAGTTTGGATGGTCTCCACTCGTCCTGTTATTTCTAAGTCCTCCTGTCCTTGTTTCAATCCTTTTGTGATTGTACCAAGAGCACCAATTACAATTGGTATAATCGTCACTTTCATATTCCAGTTTTTTCAATTCGCTAGCAAGGTCGAGGTACTTATCGTTTTTTCACTTTCTTTCAATTTTACTCAGTGGTTAGCCGGGACAGCAAAGTCTACCATTCTGCACGATCTCTTTTTTTGTCGATTATTAAAGGTCTGGTCGTCTGGCCGAGATTAGATGATCCGTTTGTATCAGAAAATCCCAGAGGAGTTTATGCGTCTCATTTTCCCGGACAGATTCTGGGTTGTACATATACCATTTACTCGTATGGTCACATTTAAATTTCTTGCACAATTCCGAGTGGATCACCTTGCCCAGTCAATTCGTGCCCAGTCTTATACTCTTTCTGTTCTAATTTGCTGCATTTGCTTATTATGGGATTGATCGTTTCGTCTCTATCTCCACATAACCTACATGTTATCTATTCTTGCTTTGATATGATTGGTCCTTATAGCATTGTTTTGTGCTATTATGAGAAGGGATTATTATTATTATTTACTAGAAAACATAACTGTCAGCCCAGTCGACTGGGGCTGTAGAATACACCGACTGCATCTCTGGTGAGGGGTAAGACCCCTACCCACAATGAGTTTCCTGGATATAACACTAAACAATCTGATGGTGAGACTCCTGTAATGCTGGAGCTTTGAGAAATATGGAGTAGCCCTTCATTGCCATTACTCCCAGGTCCACTCTGACCCGGAGTTGTGGCACTTGTTGATCTATGGATCTAATAGAACTGTTTGACATTTAAACTGTGTGTAAACAAACGACTGATATTTAATTGAATATTCACTGATACATAGCAATACTTGGAATCATTTAAGTGTGTGCAAATGAATTGCTAATATTGAATAGAATTATTAGTGTTAAATAGCAATATTTTAAACCATTTAATTGAGTACCTAAATTGAATTATTTGTGTAACAGCAATACTTGGAATTTTCAAACTGTGTGCAAATAAATGAAACCATTTAACAGTGTAGAAACAATAGCAATACCAGTACGCAAGCAGGTTGGTTTTAATGCATTTAAAAATGAAGTTACCGAGAAACTAATCACTTACAAATCATATATGTATATCTTTTTAAATGTGAACAAATAAATGACTGATATTAAATTGTTACTCTTACATAGCAATACTTGAAACCAATTAACTCTGTGCAAACAAATGATTAATAGTTAATAGAATCATTTGTATCAGATAGAAATACTTGAAACCATTTAACTATATGCAAAATAAAAATGTGCCCAGGCTTGTTTAAAATATTATCAACAAATGTGTTACAAATCATATATTTAATATATGTGTAAAGAGGATTTGGCAATAAAAAAAAACGTTTGATATGCCGCTAAACCAAACCATATAACTGTGAAAACAAGTGATTATTGTTCAATAGAAATAATTATATAATACAATGTAAATGTGTATAGATTATTAAAATTAGATAGGAATACTTGAAATTATTTTGCTTAGAGCAAATTATTGGCAACTCTTGATATAATTGTGCCAAAACTGCTTAAGAAACAACGACACAAAAATGTGAATATGAACGAACAATGAACACAATTCTCTAACCTCTAGCCCAAGACTTGTTGACATGCCGTTAAAATCAATCAATCATCCACCTTCAAATCTATATATATCTTAGATTTTATCCAATGCCTATCTTCAATATAGTAAACAAGTTAACATTGTACAAAGAACAAAGTATTTTTCTTAACATATATGAAATTATTACAATGATTGCATTAGGTTTTATTTTTATCTGCGTGTTTATTTCATATCTCTTTTATAAAAAAAACATGGCTAGGATTTCCAGTCTTGATAGGTTGATTGGTGGGCACTTCTGGTGGTATAATCGTTAGCAAGCTGTACTTGCAAACCCTCACGAGTCTCATTGTGTGATCCATTAATGCGGCCTTGGGGCCTTTAATTAGGCACCTAGTTTCGACTAGGCTACCTTCGGGTGGGCGAGCTGCATTTTTGTCTCCTTTGTCCCCCTTGTACGGCACTAGACCAAGCGTCTAGTTTAAGCCGTTAACTGGCATACGTGCCCGGACCCACATTTGGGTTCGTGAAACCGCTTGCCTCATCAGGCTCACATTACACTAAGTGAGCCGATGAGCAGCACTGACAAGCAGGGTTCGAGTCTCGGCTCCTTCCCGACCTTCCCCTCCCCTTTATCCCCACTTTAATTGGCCTTCGGGCTTTTGACCTTGTGTCAAGTCGTGTCTGGTGGGAGGCAGCGACAAATACTACGGCCTTATGCCACATCTAAGCAGAAAGCTTGGTAAATTACTAATAGGTTGATTGGTTGGTTTCTCTGTTTAATGGTATATCAACTTTCATGGGTTTTTTTATTGCCAAAACCATCCTTGTAGAAGAATAGCAGTGATACTACTTAACCCATAGCTTGAAGGATAAGAGGGTTCATACATTTCTAAAGGGTATTAATCCGAAAACGAACGTAATAAGGTGACTGGCGTTCAAAGTCGCTGACTTCAAAGCCGTAGTCCAGCACTTTTGTCATATCACGGGGACTTCTCTCCACCCCAGTCAATATAGACAAAATGCCATAAATAACAAAATTTTTCATTTCTAAGTTAGCTATAAGTTATTGTAGAATAGCATTTATTTTTTATGGCTCGTGGTCATTCCCTTCTTAGTCGGGCAAAGAATTTCTGCACTTACCGTCCATACTATAGATCGTTTGCTCTAAGAATTATCTCTAAGAAATTATACGAGAAAGCAGTCGATGCAATTGGATGTTTTATTCCCTCTCAAAAGATTCATTGGGTTTTTGTATAAGACAGGGATAAAAAAAACAAAAACAAATGTAAAAGCAAATGTTCCGAATCAAAAGAATTAAATAAAACGTAGTTAGCAATTTAGTTTATAACTCTTCAAAAGGAAGAATTACATTTTATGTATCGGTTATTAAAAAAATAAGGTTTCACCGTATCTGTTGATTAATCAGTTTAGATTGGTACATCATCACAAAGTCAAACAATTGAGGAAGATTGGCGTAAGACAATCTTCTAAGTGGGAAGAGTTTACATACCTTGAAAATCAGCATTCAAAATGTAGACATTTTACCAACTTCTAGCACCGAAAAAAACGCAGTATTCGTTTTGCTTTAATTTCCATAATTAAAATATTCGAGATTGCCTTACTTCTAAAATCCTTGACCTCAACTCAGACATGTAAATTATCTGATTTTGTATCATTTTTTTCGAATAATTATAATTATTCTGACTCTTAAACACGCTTTTAACGTAATATGATAAATGATATCTGAGAGTGCATCGATTGCTATACAATGGTCATATTGTGCTTGTTTCATGTATCAGAAGCAGCTTCAAAAATGAAAAAATTTCATGGTTGAATTTATTCAAATTTCTTTGAAGCATTGTTACTATTGTTGTTGTTAATTATTATTATCATTATTATCATACTCCTTGTGGGTTTTTTCACCTTAGCTGTAGCAGATGATTTTCATTAAAGTCCGAGTGACAGCAAGTTTTTTCACGTCTCCAGAAGTCCTCTAAGCTTTCAAGCTGATTTTAGCAGTGCTGTGGGCTCGATGATCTTGATTCTTCTTCTGATATCCTGTTCCCTTAGTGTCTTGGAAACTGTTATAAAAGCACCAAGCACGATTGGTATGTCTGTCCTCTTAATGTTTCAAAATTTTGTTCGGCTCTTTGGCAAGATCCAGATATTGGTTCAATTTTTCACTTCCTTTTATTTTCACTTGATGGTCTGGTTGGAAAGGCAAAATCCACGAGAAGACAAATTCTTTTCTTCTTGTTAATTATTATAATAATTAAGCTCACATTGATATTCTCTACGGTCAGTCTTTCCGTGGTAGCTCACCGATTACAGAAAAAAAAAGAATATTACTATAAATAGTACAAGTGCATGCAAATAAAAAAAAGTAGTATACTAATAGGAGAAGAAAGTAAGGAATAAATTTCTAAAGTTAGGCTTGTATTACCACCAGAATGACGATCTGAGATTGAAAGAAATGAATAATAATTGTTTGTCAATTTCCATCTCTCGAATTCGAAATTAATGCTAACAGCTGCAGTATCTTTCTTACGAAACAGCTGAAATAAGGAAAGACATTGGCGTAAATGTTTTTTAATCAACTTTTGTGCCACGATGATCAGAGGAAAGAATCGTCTTCTAACTCATGTCACCTGAGATATCCAACGACTAGTCTCTTCTTCTCCAATTCCATTAGCCACATATGCAAAGCTCTGGATTTTAATTAAATTCTAGAAATATAAAGATCAAACAAAAATAGTTTCTAGGATAAACATTTCACTGGGTTTATGTTAAATTTAAAGCATAAATGAAAAATACACAAAATAATTAGGCGAAGATGTTGTTTATTTGGTAAAGATAGTGATTGTTCATTCGGATCTGCCCCTCTGATAATGATAGTTTAGTTCAGCTTTAGTGATCTCCTTTCCACAGTCATCACTTCTCCATTGTACTAGTGGGATTCTGCGTGGCGTAGTGGCTATTGTTCTGGATTGTAACATCGTAGTATGCGAGTTCGAACTCCAGTTGTACCATTACATTCACTTTCGGACTAATATCCTTTGGAAAAGTATGAACTCCCTTAATCACTCCTCCAATTATGGGTTAAATGCTACCAATACTGTTCTTCTACAGGATGGCTATGGAATTAAATAAACAACGAAGATTGATTTGCCATTAAATGAAGTAACCAAGCCCAACCAAATCCATTGTTTTAAAAGGAGTAGAAACTGGATAAATTGCTGTTATCGAAGGCATCTCTAAGGAATGCCAACAGACCTGGAGCAATTTTTGGTACCACGAACCGGTACACAGGAGGGTCCTCAAAATAAACAGCCAGGCCATCATCATATGAAATGTGACGAAATAAAATCTTACCGTCTTCTTAATATATATTAACCCAATACCCACGTCACGGGCAGGATGTGACCAAAGGTCAATGTTTAAGCGTAGTAAAACCGGTGTGAATTCAGTGTTTTCTTTCTTATTGACTCGTTGCCTAACCAAAGCCAAAAAAACTCAGTCTGCTCCACTATTTACCCAAAGCTGGGAGAGAACGGATGGATCCATGCCTTTCCCAAGGGCATTAGTGTGAAGTGAAATGCAAACAGCCTCTTTCTTCATATGTATCAGGGATGAAGAATCTACGAAGCATTTACTCACGACGATCCAGAATATGTGTTGAGGAACGTACATGGAATATGGTTTCATATGATCTTTTCTCCTTCTCCCCATTACTTTGTGCTAGGATAAGTCAACCTCCGTAAATATCGATAGGCATCAACCAATACCGAATGAATATTGCAAAAATGCCAAAAAAATTGAAATTCTACTAAGAATAGAAACTATCAAGAATATTGCCTTTGTATAATTGGCAATAATACTGAGGAATGTGCTCAAATATTAGGATACTTATTCTCCGGATTTATAAGACAAAAAAATCCATCCTTGATCGCCCTTCGGCGCAGCGGATAGAGTCGTTGAGTCTCTATGGTTCCAGGGGAACATTGTCAGAAGATAGCGGTTTCAAATCCTACCCAAGCCGGCCAGAGGTTTACTTGGTCAAAAACGTGGTGCGATAGACAACAACTATGGAAGGAAGTGATTACTGGGGATACGGTTACAAGACTCATCATTCCTATCCGAGGTCGCGGTAAAAAATCACCTGAAGAAGGCCAGAGGTGAAATTTGGCCGAAACGTAGTGAAAGAAGAAACAACACAAAAGACTACCAAGATGAGGACAAAAAGTCCGCAATAAATAAAAAATTAATTCTTAGTATACTAAATCTCTTGCTGTATTTGTAACGTCCGAAGTTGGTCGTAATAATGACCGACGTACTTCATATCTATATCTCTGCTTCTGTCTCTCAAGCTTAAGAGACATGGCGTCTTTTATACTTCCATGATACCGGAAGTAATGTTGTATGAGCCTCTATACAATAGTCCTCTATTTGGCAGGTTCTCTTTTTTATTGACTATCACAAGGTCTAGTCATCTGACCAAGATTCAGTTATCTGTTTGTGTCTCAAAATACCAGAAAATTTTGTGCATGTCTTTTTCCAGGATGAATTCTGAGTTTTAGCATATATCACTTGTTTTTTATTCTTTACACCAACTCGAACTCGTGTTTTTTTTTTTTTTTTAAGTTTGAGTTACTGTAAATCTCCTTAAATCTCCATGACTCTTCTAAATAGCCAAAGTGATTTTTTGAATATTGTCTTCTGGATGGTGTCGATTCTTCCTCTCATCTCCAGTTCTCACAGTCTCTTTTCCAAGTCCTTGGGGACACTTCCAAGAGCTCCATGATTGTTATCAACCTTAACTTCATGCTCCTCAATATTTTCAGTTCTATAGTTACGTCCAGACATTTGAAAAGTACTTAACTTCCCTTCAGTTTCTCTTTGTGGTTTGCTGGAATAACACACTCTAATTTACAATTTTCTTTCTTTTTGTAAACTAACATTAATTATGGTGTTCTTGATGGGGTTGATTAATCTTTTTGTATCAGAGGTCCCCTTTTTATTATTCCAAACTTGCTGGACATCATAGTAAGAAACCAAGCTGTTTGGATCGCTAAGTTTTGGAGAATGATATGCGTTTCCTTTGAGAGAATAGATTTAGGTTGGTGCATATACCATTTGTCAGTATCATCAAACTTTAATATCTTGCATAATTCCTTGGGGATCATTTTTCCTACCCAGTCATGACTGCTTTTGCCTTCATTTTGTATTTGTTTCCTGCATTCGGTTATTATTATCAATTCTTTAGATTTACCCTTTGTAGCCATGTATTTTTCAGATTCTGGATGTTGTTATTTGTGTTTCATTTCGCTCATAGGAAAGGAATGAAAGCAACTTCTCACCACCCAGATACGAGTAATTAGTAGCGCAAACTAAGCTCTCTAGCATTGATAAGGCCACCAGTCTTAGAGAAGGAAAAAATCTTTATATACCTTTGGCCGCAGAAGTTATCTTTTGAAGATTTTTTCGGAAAACCCTGAGTACATTTGAAAAAACATATCTTGGCATCTTTCAGAACGAAAGTTTGTATATTTCTTCGGATTCCAAATAATAATAATAATAATAATAATAGAGGAATAAACACTTGGGCTGTGGCCCTCGTTAGATATTCAGGACCCTTTCTCAAGTGGACCAGAGATGAACTTAAACAAATGGATCAAAGAACATGAAAACTAATGATCCTGCATAAGACATTACATCCCAGAGACGACGTTGACAGACTATCTCCGGAAATTCAAACCAATAATTCTTCAAGTGATAATACATTACACAGGTATATGATTTTACCCAATAATTCAACAATAAACATCATAAAAAAAATTAAACCTGAGCATTAAAACAGTCAGTAACTCTTAAAAGAACTTAAGATTTTAATTAGTCATAAAAATAACAATACGCACATCGAACCAAGAGCAGAGGTATATGAAATTTCATGTCTGGACAGTGATAAGAAATATGTGGGTAAAACTTGCCGTCGTCTAAATAAACGAATTAGCAAGCACAAAAGGGATCTAAAAAGAGCATACATAATGAAAAACGACGGAAAATATTTGGATCTAGCATAATTACAAACTTTATTATTCTCAGAGATTAATTTTCTATTCAATTTCTCTCCTTAATGGGTCAGATTATGCTGAAAAGTCATGAAACACGTTATTTAAAATAATTTAGCTTCATTGTTCATATATTTTTAAAAGGATATAAAAATAAATAGTGAAACAAAACATAAATGAAATGAGGAAGGTTAACAATGATATAGACAAATAGGTAAAACACGGAATATTTATAATAAATAAATAAATAATATAAATACTAATAGATAGATAGATAGATAGATATGCTTATTTACATTTTTTTAAATTTATTTTAAGCAAGTTTTGTAACTCTAATTACATCACACACATTTGAAAATTATCGCCACCAACGGAAATAGTAAGTTTTAACATTTTCTCATCGTTCAGTAACTTTCGCAACCTAATAGAGGTCTTAAAGTTGAAAAGTTTAAAGTTGACAAATACTATAAGAAATACAATCAACCTGTGAAGATTTTGTGTTTTATCATCTCTCTCTCTCTCTCTCTCTCTATATATATATATATATATATATATATATATATATTAACTAAATCGTCCTATCAGTGGGGCTCAGAATATGCTGCCTGAATATCTTGTGAAACGCAAGACCCTACCCCACCGAAAAAAGCGTTGTCTTTCTATGAAAGCTTTCGAGATCTGTTGAGTATGAAGAAACACCTTCGCTACAATTACTCCCATGCTCCGTTTGCCTCACTGTGATATTGCCCAGTTG
>CAUZXS010003891.1:95000-104551 GCA_963585895.1 Sepioteuthis lessoniana | reverse complement strand
CGCAGGACACTGCTGGAGAAGCAAGGACGAGCTCATAAGCGATGTACTCCTGTGGACCCCCACTCATGGATGTGCAAGAGTGGGACGACCAGCACGAACTTACATACAGCAGCTATGTGAGGACACGGGTTGTAATCCTGAAGACCTGCCGGAGGCGATGAATGATAGGGAGAAATGGCGAGAGACGGTCAGGGATATCCGCGCAGGCGGCGCGACATGATGATGATGATGATTTCTTTATTATTATCATTAGGTATTTTCTCTACTTTATAGATAAAGTTTTCCTTCTACCCGCTACTTTTAACAACTCTTTCGGAATATTTTCTTATTTGCTGACAGATTCCTTATTCTTAGATTTACAGCTTTTAGGACTTGTTTAATTATAGCTTTAGGGTGGTTTGAATTGATGTTAATATATGAAGGGGACTGATCCATTTTTTATAAAAGGTTTATAGGTGTTGTTAGAAAGGTCTAGAGTCACATCTTGGAAATTGTTTCAAGATATTTCTATTTTAAAACCTAAGAGTTTAAAGGCTCTTATAATCTTCTTTTGTATACTCGAGCTATTTGGGCCGTTACTATTCGGGATATATTATACCATCATCTCGTAATAGACCTAATTGTTCTGAACTAATAATTCTATTCAGTATATGCAATATATACAGACCCACAATATATATATTGCATATATATTGCAGAGAAAATACAAATAATGACATATTTATATTTACCAACCCCTCCGCTCTGGCAGGATATGACACAAGGTCGAGTTTTTAAGCGGAGTTTAACAGGTTTGAATTCAGAGTTTTCCTTCTCCTAGACTAGTTGCCTCAACAAGGATGAAGAACCTAGTCCGTCCTACTATTTACCCATAGCTGGAGGGAGAATAAGGGGGTTCATACATTTCCCAAGGGTATTTGCCCGAAAGTGAACATAATAGCGCGACTGGAGTACGAACTCGCATACTACGATTCCGCAGTTCATCGCTTTAACCATTACACCACGAGGACAAATAATGACATATAAATTGCCTGAAAAGTTATTAGATAAGAGATGTGAATTAATAGCTAGATGCAGACATAAGACAACATTTAAACTATAGACTAATATTTAAAAAAAACATAGAAATAAATAGTGAAACAAGAAAAAAAAACGTATCCAATATACGCACATGGAAAAAATAGGTGGCTGAGGAAATTGAATCGAATTTAAAATAGATATTAATATTTCCCTTACAAAAATTCATTACATTAACATAGCACATAAAAGTTATTTATCGAACTTAACAAGAAAAGAAAATAAATAAAGTAAATAAAAATGGTTAAATTACCATAATTCCAACTGACAAAAAATTTTTTAAATAAAATAAATTGGTAAAAAAAAAAACAAATTTAAAAAAACGAAGAGGTAACTCTTCACCTCTCTCCCTTCCCCCCCCGTGTCTATTCTGTTTTATTTATCCATAAGATCTGAAGAAGCCCTGTTATATTTTCCTTCGTGTTTTTGGTTTACATCAGAAACGCAAAACTGGATGGAAATAAATTTATAATCCTAAAATAACCGGTCTTTGGTTTTTTTCTTTATAGAAAGTATATATATATATATATATATATATATATATATATATATATAAACAGAATTCGGTATTAAAAATTCTCAAGGATTGATATACCATAAAACCTTCACAAACGGAGTATATATATATATATATATATATATATATATATATATACATATATATATATATATATATATATATATATATATATATATATATATATATATATATACGTGCGTGTGTGTGTGTGTGTGAATACGTTCAATTGTGATTGTGAGCTTGTATATTTCTGAAACAGAAATGAATGTACCACAAAATCAACTACACACGAATAAAAAAGGAAATGAATGAAGAAAAAAAAGGTAAAAAGGAAGGTAAGGAAGGAAGGAAGGATGGAAGGAAAAATGCATTTAAAAATGAGCAAGGAAATCAGTGAGATGTTACGGATACAAGTAGAACGCCAGGGAAAATTAAAAAATTTAAAAAAGTAGACGACTAAATCGTTAACGAAAATAAAGAAAAATATTAGAAGGAAAAATATTCGAAGGAAAAATATTAGAAGGAAAAATATTCGAAGGAAAAATATTCGAAGGAAAAATATTAGAAGGAAAAATATTCGAAGGAAAAATATTAGAAGAAAAAATATTCGAAGGAAAAATATTCGAAGGAAAAATAAAACAGTTCAATAAGAAAAGAAAATTGTAAAATGCAAAGATAATGAGTAAAAGAGTAAAAGAAAAAAAAGAAAAACGAAAACTGATCATTAATATAATAATTATCCTTTTGCTTTATGTTTGTGTTATTTTTAATGAATTCCTACAAAAACGGCACATCGCAATTTTCTAGCAGAAAACACTTACAATTATCACCACTTACAAAATAAAGCAATTTGCAATTTAACAAAATTCTAATTTATCCAGTTCAGTAAGTATAGTCTAGCCAACATATATCTATGTGATATGACATCATATTTATTTTAAAAATACTTGAATCCATTTAACTGTGGGCAAATAAACGATTAAGATTTAATAGGATTTTTTGTGTTAGATAGAAATAATTGAAACCATTTTTTAATGCAAAATCAGATTAATAATAAAATAGAATTATTGGTGTTAAATAGAAATACCTGTAACTATCAAACTGTGTGCCATACAATTGAGTTTTGGCTCGTTTAAAAATAATGTTTCCTACAAACAATTCGTTTAAACTCTCTCTTAAACAAACGTATATATATATATATATATATATATATATATAGAAAGAGAAAGAGAGAGGTTTTGAAATTAAATAACGTACAAGAGCTGTTATGCCATAAAAAATAACCAATAAACAATGAGAGGTATTTCCATCAGATATTGTGGTATACAAGTAATAATAATTTTAATCGTTAGTTCAATTTAAACTCGAGTATTCAAGTAATCATTATATACGTGGTGCCTTCAATAAGTTTCCATATTTTTTTCGTATGGGCATTTAGAATTATCATAGACACTTGAAAAGTCACTATGTTATTGCTATACATCTTATGAGATGACTGACCAATTTTTATGATTTCAGTTTCAAATCAACAGCTACAGCAACAATTGGAATACACCCTACTAAAGCCTGATTCTCACAGCAGGTGAATTTCAAAAATGCAATCTGACTCTTTATAAGACGATATGCAATAAACTGTTTTAAACTTGAAAAAATGCTGCCACAAAAACGTAGGGAATGCTTCAGACTGCTTTTAGAGCATGTTCCATGAATCGAGCATCGGTTCATGAGTGGCATAAGAGATTCAAGGAAGGCAGGCTGTCTGTGAGGGATAATGAGAGGTGTGGGAGGAATAAAGAAAATCAATACACCAGAGTTGATTAGCCAAAGGGTTAGGGTTATGGTTAAGGTTACTATGTTGAGGTTTTAAGGGAGTTCAGAAAGAGATTCCGTCAGAAGAGGCCAGCACTCTTCAAATCGGGCCAGGACAATGCGCCAGTCCACAACTTCATCCTTGTCACAGACTATTTGACCAAGATGGGCATCAAGACAGTCCCTCAGCTTCCCTATAGTCCAGACCTTGCTCCCTGTGACTTTGCTTATTCCCTAAGCTCAGAGGCTGTCGTTATGAGACAATTGAGGAGATTAAAGAAGCTGTGACGAAGGCCATTGACACGCTCACACAAGAGGACTTCCATGGGGCCTTCCAGAGGTTGATGGAACGGTACAACAAGTGTGTTGCGGCTGGAGTAGATTACTTCGAAGGGTAATAGAGTTCCATATGTGTACTTTCAATAAAAGTGCCCATACAAAAAAATCTTTGAGAGTGGAAAGTAAATGACTAAGGGAATTTTAACGTCGGTGGTGGCCTAATTAAAGTTACAGACATTCATAATTTCCATTGTCGCTCGCATTAGATAGGAGTAGTTGATCCCATATAACTGTTCGTAATTTATAAAAAAAATAGGAACACTTACTTGAAAACACGTTTTTGTATATCAATTATAAGTATCGTATGCACCTCGTAAATTATACAGATTCGACGTCGAATAGAGGCTAGCAAAATGATATTTTAATGAGTAAGCCAATTTTGTGGTGCAGGTCAAAATTCTCTGGTCCAACCAACATGGTACAAGAGTCATTTCAGATTAAACATTTGTTCAGCTAATCTAATATTTTGCACCCTGTCGATATGGCCAAGAAAACATTGACAGTATCATCTATGGAGGAATAACAGTGCTCATTCTCCACCAAAAGAGGTACCATGTGTATGACACTAAAAAGCTAGCGAGGCTACAATTTTGGATACCAGGATCGTGTGAAGTACCTCTTCATTGTCATTACTCCCAGGTTCACTCTGACCCACAGTGATTGTGCCTGTTTGAAGTCCATCTATTGATCAAATAGATCTGTTTAAAAAATGTCGCTTTCGAAAAGGACCAAGGACAAAAAAAGAACCAGAAAAGAAAGAATATCAATTACAAAACAGCTACATGAAAAAAGGGAAATATATTTCCTTAACCTCTTTTAACGTTACCCCACCAACACAGCACCATCTTGAATATCAATTGGTGTTTAATTTCTCAAAGACAAGACGGGCCCAGTTGTTTCAAATGCAAAAAGTTTATAAGCTGACTGAAACATCTCGTAGTAGCTGTCATTCGAAACGTGAGAGAAAGATAGGGTGAAAGATTTTAGTTCTTACATAGAAACGCTTACAAATTAAGGATTGGACGATGAAATAAAAATACCGACTTCACTTTTCTCCCCTGACCACAGTCTTCACCCGCAAAGGATCCGTATCTCAGAATTCAACCGACAGTCTCTGATTTTGAACTATAAACTCTACTGACTGCAAAACATCTCCTTGCTTATACAACATCTTAATTATTCTCCTAAACAATGATGATTAGAACACCTGCTATTAAAAAGAAACTTTCCAGAGAGCCTCTAGCTTATTCAGCTGTAATCAAATTCAAAATGTTTTTTTAAACATCCTGTCTGGTGACGGATTGTGAGGTTTAGCGTTTGAACTTTCTACATAGTAAACCAGTTACCAAAGCTGACAGTGTCTGACGCCAAGCATAATATAAGTATCATATGCATGCAAGAACCTGGATACAACCTTAGTGAAATAGAATTAAAATACCACAATATTGATAATGGATGGAAATTGGTCTCGACACCTATATGAAAAACGCTGTTAGAGGCATTATGGGAGACGTAGAAATGTTTTCAGTTCACGCGACTTAAACTCACTAAATATCTTAGAGAGAATGCAACCCAGAACAATGTGTGCTTTATTTAATGACAACCCTTGTACAACGATCTTCTCTTGCTATAATCTCATTCATGCCAGTAATGAAACGGACGTCACCACTTTCTACAACGAGCAATCTTCTCTCGTCCGACTCATTCTCGAACATAACTTTCTAATCATCGAGGGATATAGGAGTGCTTAAATTAGCTAAGAGTTAAATGATAAATTCTGCTTACACAACTTGACAAACAAGAATATCTCGAGGGTTTTTCCTCCGAGAACAATCTAGAATACCTAAATACTGAATACCAAAAAAGTCTGAGACTATGCAGAAAGAAAACATTAACAATTAACGCTAGACAATATATCCGGTTCTCACTCACCGTTCTATGATATTATAAATCAAGAGACTGTAAGTGTAAGAAACTAGTTTGATACTTTTAAGGAGATATATGATAGACATACTCCGAATGACGTATATGAAAACTTTGTAACCTGTTATATAAAAGCGGCAGCTGAGTGAATGCCAATTAAACCAAGAGCTAAATGAAGAGTTAAATGGGAGTCACTAGTGGTTAAAAAAGGAGGTAACACGAAAATTGTATCACTACTTATTAGAAGAAACCTAACAAATGCTTGCTCAATCAGCTGGAGCTGCAGAAAACACGGACTGCATAACTGCAAAGGTGTAGGACACCCCCCAAGGAGTGTCCTGCATATGACATTAAACAATCTGATGGTGAGGTTCCAGTAATGCTGCTGGAGCTTTTGGGAATACGGAGTACCTCTTCATTGCCATCGCACCCAGGTTCACTCTGGCCCAGAGTGGTAGCACCTGTTAGGGTCCTATCTATGGGTGAAATAGAACTAAACTGCGTACTTATGCTGAACTGAACTGCTTGAAACTATATACTTATTCTAAACAGAATTATTTGAAATAGAACAGATTTGACATTGAAATGTGGGCAAATAAAAGCCATACTTTTTCTAAACTAAATTGTTTGGATTAGAATTGGTTGACTAATCGGGATAGTTTGAAATAGAAATGTTTTTGACAATTAAACTGTGTACTTATGCAAAACAGAATTGTTTGCTCTAGAACCGTTTATTTAAATAAAAATGAATTTGGCATTAAATAACCTTTAAAGTTTATATGCCTTAAAACCCAAATAAACAAAAAATTAACAAATGCCAACGTACAGAAAATTAAAAAATCCCATTGAGAACTTACAAACACATACTAAAAAGAACAACAAGGACACATTTATGATCGAATCAATAACAAAAATTGGTTGAAGATAGACAATCACGAATAGCATGGGAGACAGTATAAGAAGTGAGCAGAAGGAAGAGCATCTCAAGAGCAAAAATAAAAGTTGCCAAGAAGAAAGAATGCAGAAGTAGAAAGAGCATGTCAAGAATCTGCTAGGGATCCCTACTGAAGTCACTAATAAACCTATAAAAATTAAAAATGGTCAACTAGACATCAAATTGTTTTATTTCAAAGAGGAATAATTTGATGTAGCACTGCAAAAATTTTAAAGCAGAAAAGCTTTCGGCCGAAATAAGTAATTTCTGAATTATGGAAGACAAAGAAATTTGATGACGTATTTCTTCGAAATTGCAACGCTGTCTTAGAACCAACATTTAGTGTGGAGATATCGCCTCTTCCATTAAAGCACATGTATTCCGTCTTGTCTGCGTTGACATGGAGACCTATGCTAGCAGTTGCTCGTTCCAGACTATGAAGCAGAGTTTCGGCTTGGGCGGGTGTATTTGCAAGAAGTGATATGTCATCGGCGTAGTCCACATCCGCAATTGTTTATGCGGGGGATCTTCTGCTTCATTCTTTTGCTAGCTTGAAATCGTTATCTTTCATTTTATAAATAGACGTTCTAAGCACGTACTCTTGGCAGATGATAAACAGGTATGGAACTAGTATGTATCCTTGCAGCACACCTGCTACAATGTTGAAGTAGTCTGTGTCTCCATCCGGGGAGCGGACTTTTACTTTCGTGTTTTTATATAGTATCATTATGGCTGCGACGATTTCTTTGGGTGAGTGCAAAAAATTTTGAGACAGCAGTATTTTTCTTAGATTTCTCCAAAGCAGTTTAATCCTTACACGGAGCAAATACTATTCGTATATGGTCTCTACAAAGAAACAGATATAAGGATGATTTAAAAAAACACAAAAGCCATGGTTCGCTTAAGGCCATTGTCTTCCACGCTGGTTTTTCGGGAACTACCTGGCGTTAGCTTCTGGTGGATGTTATGCTGATTGTCTGATCTCAGAGAGACACCTCCAGTAAATACCCTCTTGGCAGAACAAAGTTTATCCTTAAGTGCCTGAGGAAATATCGAGGGGATTCAAGCACTTTTTGTGACGGCCATACATGAGACTTGATTCGTGCATGGCACCCCACAATAAAATGACAGTGAGTCAAATTCTAACTTCTTGGGGAGCCAATTAGATAGAGATACCACGGTTTTATTTCCTCTGGTCTTCCGAGGCCTCCTGTAAACGCCAGGCGAGTATTATTAAGCTAATTACCTGATTCCAGGGTACCTTCCTCCCAAGAAATACCTGCTGAGCAGGGTTATGTTTATAGTGTGGTGCCTGAGAGGCCATAAAAGACGGATGTCAAAACGTTCTTGCAATAGCCACGTATGTGTCTCGATTTGTGCGTATGCACCCTATAAAATGACCTTGAGTCAAATCCAGACTTGTTAGGAAATCGGTTATGTTCCCATTAATAACATGGGCTGTTTTGTGATAAATTTAACTAAACTAGACTTTAAGAGAGACATCATTCATAAATAAGATTTTAATAGGGATTAGATAATGATTATCTACAATCTTTGAATGTGGAAAGTAAATGACTTAGGGAATTTTGACGTCGGTGGTGACCTAATTAAAGTTATTGATATATATAATTTCCATTATAGCTTGTATTAGACAGGAGTAGTTGATATATTTTTTAAAGATAGGAACACTTACTTGAAAAGACGTTTTTGTATATAAGTATCGAATTGCAACATTAAATAACCCGTTTAGCTTGGTCGACTTGGGCTTTAGAATATATCCACTATATTTTTGCAAAGGGTAAAATCCCTCCTAACCATCCCCACCACCACCGAACGAGGGTCCTTGTGTTTTATGATTACGGAATGATTTTTTTTTATATAAATCATTTTTCGTTAATTATATTTTATCATTCGATTTGGTTGGGTTTTGAACTATTCGCCTCTTAGTGCAGGTACACACACATTGAATACAGTTCACGCTCGTGCGCAGAGGATATGACAATCACAAATGTCATAATAAAAACCACAGATAGAAATTGGACTGATGTGTGAATGACGTCATGCCCGGAAGCGATGGACTGAGAATTTGGTGATTTTGAAAAAGAGTTAGTTGAGATCCGACTCTGGACTGGGTCAGTCCAGCTGGAGGCTACGGGATGCACAGCGCGTTTGTTGGGTCAGATAGTACAGTCAGCTTAATAAAAATTGTGTGTCTCTCTCCTCGTGTCGAAAAACTAAAGTCAAGATGTTAATAAACGTTTCGTACCTGAACAACGGAGAGTCGCCAGTGTTTCGTATTTCCCTGCACCAGTATGTTTTGCACTGGTTATAACTATAAATCGTTTGATGGTGTGGCACTAGTCCAGGAACTTTGAAGAATACGGACTACTTCTTCATGGCTATTAATTTCAAGTCTACTCTCACCCGGAATGGTAGTACCTGCAGGTGTCCCATCTGTTGGTCCAATAGAACTTTGTAATAATCACTTCTTATACTTGAAATCATTTAACTGTGTGCAAACGTTTCACTAATATCAAATTGAATTATTAGCATTATATAACAATGCTTGAATCCATTTAACGGTAGGAAAAAATCTATTAGTGTTGCATGGCAATGTTTGAAATCATTTAACGGTATGGAAACAATGAATTTTAATACCTGAAAAAAATTTGCTGAGTGGACACAATAAGCGCTGAGTTGTTTGAAAATAATGTTAACTTCAAATTATTCACTTTAAAAATCATTTATACCAATAAACAGGATTTGTATTAAATAATACACAAGGGTTGATGTGCCATTAAACTAAGTAAAAAGAAATAACGCAAATAAACCATCAGGATTTGATATGTTTATACTCTAATAATGCAACAAAAATAAATAAGAAAGAAAGAAATTTAAGAAAAAAGGCAAGAAAATAAAGTGAAAGAAAGAAAGAAAGAAAGAAAGAAA
>CAUZXS010003891.1:80000-92500 GCA_963585895.1 Sepioteuthis lessoniana | reverse complement strand
TGTGATTAAAACATGTAGTTCGGCTGGAATGGGAGCCAATAAAAATATACAATTGCAAAATAATTTCTCCTATAATTGAGAGAATTACAAGTTCCTTGATCTAGCCTAATTTCACCATAACATGCTGTTTTTCTAGGTAAGGTTCTCACACACACACACACACACACACACACACACGCGTGTATATATATATATATGTATATGGAGAGAAAGAGAGAGAGAGAGAGAGAGAGAGAGAAAGAAAGAAATTGATTACAAGGTAATCCAAGTTGAAGGAAAGATTTATTGAGAAACGAAGTCGACCCTAAAGCGTTTCGATTTTAATGAACCATCATCAGGACTGTAAGGAATGATATTAGTGATATTAAATCAATCATGGATGTTTGCAAATACAAAATACAGAAACTATGGGAAAATTTGTATAACAAGAAAAAGTTGCCCGTTTAATTAATGAATCAGCGTTTGTTTGCTTGTTTGTTTGTTTGTTTGTTTGTTTTTAAATTACGTCATTTGACTAAATAGGAATATTGTATAGAATTTATGTTCCGTTTGTTTATCGTCAAAGATTTCGAATCAAAGGGAGGAAGCGAAAAACAAAATTTTTCCCTATATACTGTCGGATTACACTCCGTTTCACTCACACACACACACACACACACACACACACATATATATATATATATATATATATATATATATATATATATATATATATATACGAAAGAATTTAATTCATTAATCCAATAAATAATAAAGAGTAAAAAATATTCATATGATGTATTTTATAAATCTCAATATTTCTGTTTATCCGTCAATCATCAAAGTAATCTAACGTTTACTATTTTAACAACATAGCAAATAATTTATAAAAAGAGAAGGCAAATAAAGAGATTTAAAAAAAAACTTAATGCACTCTTCATCTTTCTTAACTGACATCAGTTTTGTGTTAGAAAACTTTTTAAAAAAGCATATCTTAATCGTTGATTATTCTATAAGTCAATAGAATAAGACAATTATTGCATCTGTGTATAACTAAAATGAAAAGAATATACTCAGTTTATAAAACAGACATTATATCTCTCCCTTTCTCTCTGTCTCTGACTAAGCGAATTGAGAAAAACAAGACGGGAATCGCTCAAGAATATTACGAGTCATATTGAACAAATCCTGGAAGCATCATCCCATAAAACAGCAGCTTTACGGCCACCGACCTCCCATCTCTAAAACCATCTGAATAAAACGAACAAAATATGCGACGTTCTACTGGGGTCCTTCGCATGGACGGGCAAGTGTTCGATGACCAACTAGAACCTTTTGACAAATGCTCTGTACGGACACAGGATGTAGTCTAAAGGACTGGTCGAAAGAGATGGATGATTGAGACGAATGACGAGGGAGACACAGGGAAATCTACAGTATCAGAATGACATGATATATATATATATATATATATATATATATATATATATATATAAATATATATGTGTGTGTGTGTGTGTGTGTGATAACGCCAAAACAAAAGTAAAAAGTTAATTTTCTCGCGAAACTAGGATCCATGTTTTTTTTTGTATTTTTTTTGTTGTTTTTTTCGGAGTTGAAAAATAATAGAAATAAAACCGGCATTGTTAGTTATTTTTTATAACCAAATTATATAAAATTAAAAATCCATAACCAAAAATATCAACATAGAACTGTAGAAAAATACCTGCTTATACATAATTATGTAATTTATATTTTGTTCGGATTTAGGTTTGGTTTCTTTGTTTAATGGCATATAAACCTCTGTAAGTTACTTAATGCCAAAGCATTTCTCCTAGAAGTATAGTAGTGCTACTATTTAACCCATAGCTGGGAGGATAAGGGGGTTCATACCTTTCCCAAGGTTATTTACCCGAAAGTGAATGTAATAGCGCGACTGGAGTACGAACTCGCGTATTACGATTCCGCAGTCCATCGCTTTAATCATTACACCACGAGGACACCCCCTTTTCGGTATTAATATTTGATTATCAATGCATACACTCATACACATACTAGTATAATCTTTAATTATTATTCTTAAGTTTGGTTATACATATTAAAAAAGATACTGAAAATGTCAGTTATAAACACACATATTGCTCTCTCAGTAGTACACTCTCCCTCTCCTTTTTTCTCTCGCTCCTTTCATCTATCTCTTATATATATATATATATATATATATATATATATATATATATATTTACTAATCTAATATCTACCAGCATTCACGGTACCAGAAAAAAAAAACGAAAAAAAAAAAACCCCGTTAGGAACAAGAGATAAAAGTATCTTGAATCACCGCCAGGGGGAAAAGAAAAAATTATAGGTCAAAAAGAATGAAAAGGCCAACCTCGTCCGACTCCTTGAAAAAATCAAGGGATACGCAGTCAGTTGGTCAAAAGAAAACTAAAACCTTCCGCGAATCCTGCAATGCTACAATTACAAGAGTGCTCAACACAAGTGGAGCCAATAATAAAATTAACTTAAATCGCGAGTCGGAAATCTTCTATTAAAGTTTCCCCTTATCGGATCATCAGCAAGCCTAATTCCAACTCATGCTAAAGGAAAAAACGCCGTCTCATATTTATATACACACACACACACACACACATATATATATATATATATATATATATATATATATGTGTGTGTGAGTGTGTGTGTGTGTGTGTATAAAAAATTATTTGAAATAATCGCAGACCAATTTTTACCTCCTTATCCATGCTTGTTTTAGAAAAGTCTAATATAAACTCTAATCTTTTCTGTAATGTTTTTGTAATGTATTTCGCATTAATTCTTGAAATAGTCCGTGATATAAAGGTGGTTAGATTGGGACATTTTTAAAAATCCAATGATCAATACGCCTTCAGAAATGTATGCATATGTATGTATGTATGCATGCAGATACATATATGCACAGACCTATATATATGTGTGTGCGCATCTACATGCGTGTGTGTGTGTTTTCATACACGCACATATGCATACGCATATACATTTATGAAATGAAATAAAAACAACCAAAAACGATTCAATTAATCATAAATTTGACAGACATATATCAATATTACACGCACACATACGTTAAGTATATCCTCGTATATATATATATATATATATAGATATATATATATATATATTACAGTACGGGAAAAGTAAACAGATTAATGGATTCCGTGTGCTTCTCTAGAGCACAGTCATAACATTCTGACATTTTTTACAGGTTTTCTTACAAGATATCCAGAACTGACGCATCACTATCTCTGCACCGTCCCGCTTCATAATCTTAAGAAAGATTTGGTTCTGTGTTAGATTTGTCTGAGCGATTACGTTTACCCCAAATAGACCCACTCATCGAAAAGTGAAGAATGTGAATTTTGAAATAAGAGACAGTAATTTATTCGGGCCTGTAAATACGAGTGTGGAAAGGTAATAGTTTGAATAAGATGAGGAAATATGACAGTCAATGTAAAGGTAAAAATATACATAGTTATTCGAATTGATTTCCTCGTTTGGGTCCTAATTTTTACCAACCGGGCTTCATCGGGTTTTTGTTATAGTCATTAACGTAACGTTCACAGGGATTCAAAAAGATAGTGGGATAGGAACAATTAAAACAAGTACCTTATATTGAAAAAAAAATCAGTGTTTAATAATGATAATTTTACATCTCTAAAATATTTTGAATAGATTTTATTATTATCGTGTCAACATACCTAACACTTCAGCAATAAATAGGATGTTATACACGGTCAATTTTTGAGCAGAGTAAAGCTCGTATGAATTCACTGTTATGTCGGATATTGCACGGCCTCACAAACAAAAAAGGATTTGTAGATATATAAACATATAATCTATATTTTTATTCTTCGACGGCGACGATTTTGTGAAGTAGTAATAAAGTCAGAGAGAGTCCGCACATATATTTCTTCTGTGGCGAAGACCCTTATTGGGAAGTAGTGCAACGACCGGAGAACACACACGAGGAGCTGACTGGTCTGCTTGAGCGACCAGCGGGTCCCCCACTTCGCTTGAGCGACCAATGGGGTGTCTGTCTTTGCTTGAGTGACCACTGGATCTCTACCTTTAGTCCAAATTTTCAGACCTTATATTGTCTTTTCAAGTCCCATGCGGAAGTATGAACATCCTCTTCACCTCACGTATTTTTTTCTGTTTGTAGCTGGTTATCGGAACTTACATACTTTCGTTTTTTTTTTCGGTAATTTGTTGATCTTATCTGAGAACGTAAATATCTGTCACTCAGTCTATAGGCAATAAATTATATTCTCCTTCCTGCCAAACTATTTAGTTGATGATATCTTGCAACCGCGTTGAATCTGTAAAGTTCTGCGTCGCCAGCTAAACTAGTATATTACATACTTTACCAACACTTCAGCGACGAACAGGATGTTATATACGGTCAATTTTAAGCAGAGTAAAGCCCGTATGAATTCACTGTTATTCCTTCCCTTAATCAAAGCTAAAAAATACAGACTATCCTACTATTCACCAATAGTTGGGGTTGAGGAGAAGAATACATGGTTTCAATTGCATTATTATGAGGTGAAATGCAAAGAGCCTTATCCAGGATTTCAACGTGGGTCCATAGACTTCATTTCACTTGACTATAACAGTTTTAGTTTATAATCTAAATAACTATTATTACAATTATTGCTTATTTATCATTTCAGTTTTAATTCTATTATTATTACTATTATTATTATTGTTGATGTTGTTGCAATTATTATTATTACATTAACTGATATCCTACTATTGTTATCACTAAATAATGGTAAAGTGCAGGTAGATTACATCCTCATAAATTAAATAAAGTGGGTTAATAGCGCTCTGAATAGAGAGGTATACTCTTCTTTTGTGTCTTATGATCACCAAAGTGTCACAGTAAAGATACGTCTAAGCCTACTCAGTAATACGACACAAACAACCCAAACCGCACACTCCGACTGGTCTTTGATTAACAATAGATATATTAGCAATAAATATACGATTAGACGAAGAAACAAATTCGATGCTCATTAGGAGATATCTGAAACACTTACTCCGAAGAACGAATATGAGAACTTCGTCAACGCCCACATGGAAATACCATTAGATTGTATATCAACTAAATTAAGAGTCAAACATAGAAATCCATGGGAAACATTAGCAATCAGGAAAAAAACGAGACAACATGAAAACAGCATCCCTATGTAATGAAATAACACAACTAAGGCTCAGATAATTAAGAAGGCACAAAGAAAATTAATTAATGCATGACAAAAAGAATAAATAGAATACATTCAATCATGAATAGCATACCAGGCAGTAAATTAAGTGAGTAAAAAGAAGAGCACCTCCAGCGCTAAATTAAAAACTGCCAGCCAAGAAGAACGAATACACATATGGAACGAACATTTCAGGGATCTACTAACAAAATCTGTTAAAGTTACAGATAACCCTATTCCGAAAATTATGCATAACTAATGAGACCTAAACTAGGATAGTTTACTCAAGAACTCAGCGCAGTACTAAAAAAAAAAAATTAAAACAGGAAAGCTACTGTTCTGAAAGTACCTCAAGAAATATCGAAGACAAGGAGTTTCAATGACATTCTGCTCCGATACTGCAACGTCGTATATAAAGTGAACAGAATAGAGGAATAGACAAAATGCTTCGTCCTCCACGACCCCAAGAAAGGTAACCTCGAAATTGCCAAGTACGAACCTTACTTCCATGATGGCTGAGATTAATAAGGCTCTACTACTCATTCGCATCCAACCAAAAATTGAGAAGATTTTTTGAAAGAATCGAAATTGTTTCACGATAAAACAAAAAGCTGATTCACAACATCACAGATTCTGTCCATCCGTTTAATCTTCGAAGGAATTCGTGCGACAAACGTCGAGCGAATCTTTTATCCATAGATTTCTCCAAAGCATTTGACTTCGCAAACAGAGGGAAGATGGAGCAAATACTACAAGCGTATGGCCTCCCCAAAGAACCTGCCACAGCCATAATGATGCTCTATAAAAACAAAAAAGAAAAAGTTCATTCAACAGATGGAGACACAAACTTCTTTGTCATTGCCCTTGGTGTTCTACCTAGGGATACATTAGCCCCATATGTGTTCATAATTTCCCAAGACCACGGACTTCGAACGTCGATAGAACTAATGAAAGGAAATGTCTTTACATTACGAAAGGTAAGAAGCAGACGATACTTAACAGAAACTATAATGGACGTTGACTACGCAGATGACATAGCGCTTTTGGCAAATACCCAAGCTGAATGCCTGCTGCATAGTATTGAGCCGGCAGCAGAAGGTACTAGCCTCCACGTGAATGCCAACAAAACGGAGTATATATGTTTAACTAAAAAGGAGACACCTCCACTCTAAATTGTGGTCCTCTAAAATCAGTGGACAAGTTCATGTACCTCGGCAGCTGCATCTCATCTATATTTATATATGCGCTTAGTGAACGTATGAACTATTATCGATAGATAATAAAGAAGTCTGACAGATCCGATAATATAAAGAGCATTTTTTTTCAAGCAGCGGTTGTGTTAATTCTAATATATGGATGCTCCACATAGACACTGACTAAGCATATAGAGAAAATACTGGACGGTAATTGCACAAGAATGCTACAAGCTATACTGAACAAATCCTGGAAGCAGCATCTCACAATATTGCAGTTATATTGCTACCTACCCCCAATCGCTAAAACTATCCATATAAGACGGACAAAGAGTGTGGAGCACTGTTGAAGAAGCAAGGACAAACTCATAAGTGACATTCTCCTTCGGACCCCTTCACAGGGACGTGCATGTGTTATCCGATTAAAAAAAAAAACTTATCAACAACAACTCAGGATGTTATCTTCATAACTAGCCGGAAGCTATGAATGATAGAACCAAACGATGAGAGAGAGTCTGGGAAATCCATGCTTACAGCTTGACATCATGATGATGATTGTTATCGGTATCAATTTTTCTATTGACCTTTTTTTATGTGAGTTTAAAACTATTTTCACGGCAGCATTTAAATATAAGTTTACATATATATATATATATATATATATATATACACACACGCACATATGTAAATATATTAAATTATTGATATATTTTATCACATCTAATGTGTGTGTTATACATGCACTCATACATATATACATGCATGAACATATACATGAACATATATATATATATATATATATATATATATATATGCAAATTTCATTAAACATAAGACACATTTTATGCCTACATATTTTCTTCTGGATCCGTTCGAATTCCCGTATTACTTTTATCGTATTCGTGGGGGGGATTGATAAAAAAATAAAACTTATTATATATTATGATAAGTTCAAAATCTCGAATTTGGTCATTAGAAATAACTCCTCTCCCTTGATTAGGGTGTTGCAAAAAACCAACGTTATATATAAATTTAAATGTCCCCTAGGAGATTGTATCTCTGATAATAATAATATATATGTTGGTTTAACCTCAACTACCCTGTCGAGGAGACTTACAATGCACCTTTCTGACACAAGTTCAATAGCTCAGCATTTAAAAAAAACATTCATGCCCAACAACACAACTACGAAAAATTCTCACTGACAACACAACGAGTCTCAACCAATTTTTAAAAATAAATATGAAGCCGCTTTCGTTATTTTTTCATCAACAGTGTTTGTGAGAAAACAGAATCGTGCAGCACCCTCCATACTCACTAAACCTAACTCTGAATTTTCTCCATTCCCTAAATTGAAATTTCATCAGTTGGTTCACATTTGTTTAGAAGTAGGATATTAAGTTTATATAGATATATATATATATTCACCTTCCTGTTTTAAATCTGTTTGAAAAAATTCTCATAGCACTATTTCCGTTTGCTATTAAGCAAAGACTTCCCTCCGTGCAATATATTTTTTTGAAATTTCCATCATTAGATTTTTTTTGTTTTTTTTGCGGAGAAGCAATTAAGGGCACTTAGTAGATTCTACTTCATACACTAGGTCCAATTTATAACCAATCTTTTTTTAAATATATTTTGCCATAATAGAAGGTGTTTTCTTCTCATTTCTTCCTCTCTACCTCTGCTCCTATGCCATAAGTCCATTTTTTGCATGTTGTGACTGATATTTAGCATTACTTAATTCTTCTTCGTCCATCTTACACGCGGCTTTAAACATAAAATCGCATTTTTTCTAATATATGACGATTTAGTAATGAAACTGACATGTGCACGTGAGATAATAATCTTTTTCAAATTTTAACCTACTCTAATGAGGCGAAATATAGTCAAAGAGGTCAAATACTGACCTTCTGGCCGGAAACCGACTATTTGTTTTGATTTAAGAGAAATGTTTTATTATATGCTCACTCCCCATATATATATATATATCATCATCATCATCATCGTGCCGGTAGCACGGATATCCCTGACCCTCTCTCGCCACTCCTCCCGATCGTTCATCGCTCTAGGTAGGTCTTCAGGACAACATCCCGTATCCTCACATAGCTGCTGAATGTATGTTCGAGCTGGTCGTCCTGCTTTTGCACAGCCATGTGTGGGGGTCCATAAGAGTACATCTCTTATGAGTTCGTCCCTGCTTCTCCAGCAGTGTCCTGCATGTCTGGTTCGTCTAACTTGAATAGTTTTCGTGATAAGGGGCAGGTGGCCGTACAGTTGGTGTCTTGTGGGGTGTTGCCGCCAGGACTTGTTTAAGATTGCAACTAGCATTCTTGTGTAATTGCCGTCTAGCTTCTTCTCCAGCCGTTTTGTTAGCGTCCATGTAGTGCAGCCATATAGAGTATCGATGTGACCGCTGCCTGGAAGAAACTGCGTTTCATTTTATCAGTTAGGTCTGATTTCCATATAATCGATAGCCTACTGATAGCTGTCCATGCTTTCGCTAACCTCGTTTCGATGTCCTTTTCGGTTGATTCGACGCTGCTTCCTAGGTAAGTGAATTTGTCTACTAGTTTAAGAGGGGTTCCGTCTAGAGTGGAGATGTCCCCCGTTTGATTATAGCACATATATATATACATATATATATATATATATATATATATATATGAAAGCATTTTAAAAATATATGCATATGTATAATTCTGATTTTGAACTATATATGAGAAGCTTTTGAAAAGTTCTCCATCCGACTAAGAAGTAAGGTGATCTAGTGCTGTGAAACATAGATGTTATTCTGAATGTGAATGCTTTTGAAAAATACCATATCCCCACCCCAAAACTATTCTCGTCTTTATTAGGTAGGAGAACATAACAGTAAGATCTCGAATGTATGTGTATGCATAGAAATATTTGCTTATGAAATAATCACGCCATATTTGTATCTTAATTACTCATTCGTAATTGTGAGCTTTCTTGATACTAGATAACGTTTCATTACCAAAAATATGGAAGGACCTGATTTAATCGGAAGATTTTAAGTATATTTTAAAAGTCTTCTTTTTTTCTTATTCAGACTAAATTGTTTAAAAATCTAATCGCTACAAAATGAATATTTTTGTTATTTTCATCAGTTTCAATCACCTCGTAAAAATCTTTTTTTTTTTTCAATTTGTTGTATTTAACGTTATCTGGATGGCTGGGCATTTTTATATAGTTTCTTACCGTTTTTTCTTTTTCCTTTTTTGTTTTCCTTTATTTTTCTCTTTCTTTTTTTCTTGTTTATTTTTTCTGTATATTTTTCTTACATAATCTTTTATTTCCCCTTTTCCCTCGATTTACTATCTTTTATATGCCCTCTTTTTTTCTTTCTTTGCATCTCAGAATCAATAGGGGGTGTCCTTGTGGTGTAATGGTTAAAGCGATGGACTGCGGAATCGTAGTATGCGAGTTCGTACTCTAGTCGCGCTATTACGTTCACTTTCGGGCAAATACCCTTGGGAAAGGTATGAACCCCCTTATCCTCCCAGCTTATCCTCCCAGTTAAATAGTACCACTACTGTGTTTCTTGGAGAATGGCTTTGGCATTCAATAACCTACAAAGGTTGATATGCCATTAAACAAAGAAACCAATCAAACTCAATGTTTTTCCTCAAATTCCTTTTGCAGTTTTTTTTTTGTTCTCCACCCAAATCTCGTTTTCATCTACTACCACTTCCCTGGATTTCACTCCTTCCCCACATTTTCCACCCTTTCTTTTTCTTTGCTTGGATGTTATTGCTATCGTCCCCGTCGTCATTTCCTTCTTGAGATGGCTGTCTGAGTCGAGGGCTAGTCATTTGATTAATTACGTTACTTGAATGCTTAGCGGCTCCGGAGGAGATAGAACAATTAATGAGAAGGTTTCCTTGATATGAGTCAGCACTCCTTTTCTTATCAGTGGATATTTCGTAGAGACCGCTCTGACCCAGGTCAGAATATACAGGCTACAATTCAAATAATCTTGTGTTAAAAAAAGAATCCAGCCCTATCGGCTTTGTTCTGATGACACTGACTCTATACTCGACTGAAAAAGAAAAAAACACCTAAAGAGGGTTCCTGGGTATAAGTCTAAACTGAATCTGATGGTGAGACCCCTGTTCGAGAGATCTGGTTGTTGGTTGGTTAGTTGTTTGGGTTTTATGGCATTTAACGCCAAATCCATTTTTATGAAAATAGTCCTATTTCAAACAATTCAGTTAAGCATTAGTACGCAGTTTAAGTGTTGTTAGTAAAAGTAAAGCTGGCCACCATAGTCGAGAGCGACCAGAAGGCTCCCTTTTCAATAGCTACTACACTGAGGTGTAAGAGAAGGCGCTACTCCTTTCCCTGAATTGCTCCCTTTACCCTTGATATGTACCTTATATTGCTGAGTGTTAAGCAAGGATTTATCAAGTACCATCTTTGGTATGACGCGACATGGTATTGAACCCGAACCATTGGCGAACACTCTACCCACTAGGCCAATGAGCCGGTTAGTACAGTTTAATAGAGAAAAACGTTTCTATTTCAAGCTATTCAATTTAGTCAAACAATTCAGTTTAGCATAAGTATGCCGTTAGTTCTATCTAACCCATAGATAGGGCCCGTATCAGGTGCTACCACGCCGGGCCGGAGTGGACCTGGGAGCAATGGCAATGAAGGGGTGCTCTGAATTCCCCAAAGCTCAAGAATCAATGGAACCTTACCATCAGACTGCTTAGTGTCATATGCAGGAAACTCATTGGTGGGTCTTACCTCTTTGCAGAGGTGCAATCGGTGTATTCTACAGCCCCAGCCGACAGGGCAAAGGAGAGAGCAGAGGACCCATTTAATGCTATTACATTCAGCTCCACTCCGGTTCTGAATATTAGCATCTTTAAGGTTACCATCTCTGAGACAGATCTTTAACATCTGTTTATATTTGTAAGAAATACTTTCTATTATATAACTGTGCAAGCAAATAATTCTCATTAGACATAAATAATTACTTGAAATCATATAACTGAGTAAAAGAAAACACTACAAAATAAAATGTAAATATAAACATACAATGTACGCGATTTCCAAACACCTAAGCATACAATAAAGCAAGAGGGGTTGATAAGCTTTTAAAATCAATAAATAAATCAAAAAGTGTTTGGTTTCTTTTTTTAATGACATATCAACTCTTTTTAGGTTACTTAATGCCAAAGCCATTCTCCTAGAATAACAGCAGTGGTACTATTTAACCCATAGCTGGGAGAATAAGTGGGTTCATACCTTTCCTAAGGGTATTTGCCTGAAAGTGAACGTAATAGCGTGACTGGAGTACGAACTCGCGTACTACGATTCCGCAGTCCATCGCTTTAACTATTACACCACGTGGACACCCCTCATAAATCAAAAAGTATCCAGATTGATTCTCTAATTATCAAGACGGAAGTGGACGATTAAATAAACCTCAATTTTCTTCACAATAATTCTTGTGGCATTCACATATTTATTGAAGTAAGTTTTTGAATTTTTAATGCAGTTCTAAAACATTCCTTTCGATAGGTGTGAAGCTTTGCCGTTACATTTCATTTAGAGTGCTTCCGGTTTTCAAATGAATTGAAAGTAACTTTTTAGTTTAGATTGTAAGAGATGGAATGAGATAAATTTTCAGTTTAACAAGAAAAAAGAGGACGCTGTTAGGTCAGGAAAACATAGAAAGTGCTGCGCTTACACTATTCTATATCGAAAAAAAAAATCCTATTAAAAAGTGTCAATGCTGATACATATATATATATATATATATATATATATATACGTGGTACATTCAGTAAGCTTCCAGCCTACTTTTGTACAGGCATTTAAGATAGTTGTAGACTCTTGAAAATTCAGTATGTTATTGCTATATATCTTATGAGATGACTGAGCAATTTTTATGATTTCACGTTCAAATGAACAGCTACTGCAGACATTTGAATACAGCTTACTAAAGCCTGATTGTTACAACCGGTGAATTTCAGTAATGGAATCTGGACGTGACGACACTTTGGAAGAACGATATGCAATAAAATTC